>APFE030848621.1:2887-98273 GCA_000404065.3 Pinus taeda | reverse complement strand
TATATATATATATTATTAACGCCCAAAAGTCGTATACGCAACAAAAATATTTAAAATACTTCGTAGACAAATACATCCCTCGTAGGATAGTAAGTGTAAAATGTATATTATATAAAGAGTTGATGTAGGACGAGTACAAATGAGAATGAGGGTCCTGTATATATGAGAAGTAAGTACCCTTTCACAAATAGGCATGTCTCTAAGACATGCCTTTTCATTATTAACTAACTAATCATTAGTTAATTTAAGTTTATTTATTATTATATTTATATTATTATGATTATTATTTATTATCTTTACGTAATTTATGTTCATAACATTATGAAAGATAAAGACTGTGAAAAGTTGAAACAAGAAATTTTCTTTCTCAAAAAGGAAGTTGACTTGCTAAATAAGAACTTGAAAAGTCTTGGCTATGAAAGTGAATCCTCAAGCAAGAATGATGCAAACCCTAATGCTTCAAACAACAAGTATGTGAGAAAAACAGAAAGAAATATTGATGCTCCTAGTTCCATCAAAAGCAAGGAGAAGAGTCAAGACAACTATGGAAGAAATCCTACTCCAAGGAGATATGCAGATGGTGTCAAAGATGCAAGAGGAAATGGATATTATCAAAGGATCCCAAGGCAAAAAGACTTCAGAAGTACATCAAGGAAATCTTCATCTCCCAGGTACCAAAGTATATTTCTTGGTTATTGTTATTCTTGTACGAACTTTGGGCACATGGCAAAAGATTGTAGGGCATATCTCCAGGAAACAATTTTGCAAGAAGTAATGAATTCTTATTCATGAACAGCGCAGAGTGCTTCAAGTGTCTATATAATATTCTTATTCATGAACAACATAGAGTACTTCAAGTGTCTATATAATATGGGTCTCTTATTTTCCCACCTCTCACCCCCGTACACCTCACATCATTTTTCTCATTTATATTGTCGAGTCCATTGCAAAAATAATCATGGAAACATGCATTCTTGTATTAATCAATTGACATGTTGGTTGCATTGGGTCTATGATTATACCTAGCACTTGACATTGTATCATATGCATGGTAGAGTAGGATGCATTGCATGCTGATTTTTGCATTAGAACTAACCACAAATGATGTTTCTCATGATAGATTAGATTGTAATTAGGTTAAAAACAAACAAAATTGTATATTCTATTTCTTGTTGGTTTATGGGCTAACATTAAGCATGGGTGATCATGAGACACCCTGAAAAACATGTTGCCTCGTGGCTTTGATCTTTGACATGTGCAGATAACAGTTCTACGGTGACCAAGAGATTGTTGGAGTTCTCATGACCTCCTGTTCGAGCAGCCTCGTCCACTTCTTCGAGAGATCACGTCCCCAATGGAGCCAGATGTTACCCAACACTTCGAGGGTGATATCCCCAGAAGAAAGTATTCTCCATGATGAACCTCAACTGGCAGCCAGAAGCCCCTTGCAGCCACCTACTAGCTCGTTCTGCCATTTCTTTGCCACCTGAGCCAGCCATGTGGTCCCACACCCACCTGTATTGATCGTATGTTTGAAGGTAGGTCTCCTGAATCTAAAGTTATATGTTGTCATTTGGTAATTGAGTATTGGGTTTACTTATCATGGATACTTCTGGGTATGGATCGATCGGGCGATTTGGCAGAAAGGGTGGGCTTAGTTTGTGCTCTTGTGCCCTTGATCTCTTTTGGATGTTACACTTGGATCTTAATCCCTTGGATTTCCTTTATTGACCATTTCGTTCTAGGGTGGTACTACTTGGGAAACCCCGACTTTGGGCGCGTGGTCCCGCACCTTTATCCACAGATATTACTCCCTTTCCACTCACTATACCCCATTCATCATTTATCCACTGGGTCAACATTTCCATTCTAGGTCCACATAGGGCCAGCCTCCCTATCCCCTTTCCCCCACCTTGGGTTAGGCCTGGAATGATGCCCCAGAGGTTGAAGTAACTTAAAAGAAAAAAGAAAAAAAGCATAATTGGCCACATATAACAGGAAATTGTACCACAAAATGTAAAAGATGGTCAAGACAAAATAATTAGCGCTTGGGAAAAATCCAATACATGAGCTCCCTTTCCACTCACTATACCCCATTCATCATTTATCCACTGGGTCAACATTTCCATTCTAGGTCCACATAGGGCCAGCCTCCCTATCCCCTTTCCCCCACCTTGGGTTAGGCCTGGAATGATGCCCCAGAGGTTGAAGTAACTTAAAAGAAAAAAGAAAAAAAGCATAATTGGCCACATATAACAGGAAATTGTACCACAAAATGTAAAAGATGGTCAAGACAAAATAATTAGCGCTTGGGAAAAATCCAATACATGAGCTCCACCCCAATCCATGGCCATCACCCTAGTTCCATAGGCCCTAGATGAGCCTCATTTATCATTCAAGAACCCATGATTGTCCCAACCCCTGGAGGGCAATGAACCACCCTACCTAAAAGGGGGTAATCACTACTATATCTTACACAACATGCTCTTGTCCTTTTAGCCCCAAGCCCTTAATGAAAGAAAAATTCATAGAAGGCAAAAGGCATATAAAGAAGGGTGGAAAATTCAAATTCGGGGCACCTCATGTACCACGATTGCTCTCTCCTACACATTACATACCCAAGTGTGGGCTTCCCTTTATCTAGCTACCCCTATGCCCCAATATGTGGCCCGGGATTGCCCCTCTCATTCCCTACTCCATTCCACTTATTTGTCACTTGCCACCCCCATTAGAGGGATGTACCTTGGACATTCTATCCACTTTAAGGGTTGAAACCACCTAATAAAGTACTTGGTTAACCACATTTGAAGCTTGGAGACACTAGCACATGCAAAAGCCCACTACGGAAGGGCATGCCATTATGAAGTGCCCGCTTTGTTATCCATGGTTTGTAAACTCTTTTACATGATTATTTTAATGACTAGTTGTACTGGAAACCTAGGGGACACTGTTATATCTTACATGCTCTTGTCCTTTTAGCCCCGAGCCATTCATTAAAGAAAATTCATAAAAGGCAAAAGGCATATAAAGAAGAGTGGAAAATTCAAAGTCGGGGCAACTCATGTACCACGATTTCTCCCTCCTACACATTACATACCCAGGTGTGGGCTTTCCCTTATCTAGCTACCCCTATGCCCCAATATGTGGCCCGGGATTGCCCCTCTCATTCCCTACTCCATTCCACTTATTTCTCACTTGCCACCCTCATTAGAGGGATGTACCTTGGACATTCTATCCCCTTTAAGGGTTGAAACCACCTAATAAGGTACTTGGTTATTAACCCCCTTTGGAGCTTGGAGACTCTAGCACATGCCAAAGCCCACTACGGAAGGGCAAGCCATTATGAAGTGCCCACTTTGTTATCCATGGTTTGTAAACTCTTTTACACAATTATTTTAATGACTGGTTGTACTAGAAACCTAGGGGACACATTGGATATTATGCAAGATTACGGGCGGTTTCTATTTCTCACTTGCCACCCCCATTAGAGGGATGTACCTTGGACATACTATCCCCTTTAAGGGCTGAAATGACCTAATAAGGTACTTGGTTAACCCCCTTTGGAGCTTGGAGACACTAGCACATGCCAAAGCCCACTACGGAAGGGCGTCCCATTATGAAGTGCCACTTTGTTATCCATGGTTTGTAAACTCTTTAACACAATTATTTTAATGGCTGGTTGTACTAGAAACCTAGGGGACACATTGGATCTTATGCAGGATTACAGGTGGTTTCCATTTGGCTTTGATCTCCCTATATGGGACCCTAACCCCCAAAGTTCTACATTGGCACATATGGGGTGTGCATAGAAAGCCATTGGCCTCCACAACAGCAGACAACACTCCACAGCTCTTCATCAATGCTCAGAGACTACTTGTGATCCACTTTTGGGATAATGATGATATGCTTGGTACATTATGCCCGACAAACCCCCACAGGAGCCCCACACTATTGGCAGGTGTCCCGGGACTTGTACGATGTCATGGCAGCATTCATTCCACCACTCAGACCCTTGCATAGGATCTACAGGCACCTCCAATTCATATGGAGACCCATGGGGTCATTTATGTTCCCTCAGACCCACTGGGAGCACTACAGGTCTACTACTTGGAGAACAAGGGTCCAACCCCTTGTCCATCATATTCCAAGGAATTTATTTCTCAGTATGGCACTTCAAGACATTGTTAGCCCTTTGGAGGGCCCCACGACATGTACATATTATTATTTGGCCCCTTGTGAGGCTTATTTTTCCACTTGTGAGCTAGCTTGGTGGGCTTCTCACCAATAGGGGTTTTATTTGCACATTATTTTATCATTAGGGGCTAATGTAAGCCCATAGGCTAATACAAATTCCTCGGGAGGCTATATATTGATGTCAGATACATTTATTTGGATCATCACTTGACTTGGGATCTCTCTAATCATAAAGAACTTCGCATTTTTTTACTTGGAGGATATTTTTGGAGATGGATGAATTTTGATGTATGGATTTGAGATATTTTCTTATCTTCAAGCTTTGTCTTGCAAACGAAATGTTGGTTGGGTTTACTTTATAACGTTGTAAGTAAATTTTAACGTTGTTATTCTTGTTGTTGCATACTGATAGAATTAGGGTTAGTTGCTGCATAATTGACATATGGAATTAAGCATGTTTTGGCTAATTTAATGTATGGGCCGATGTTATATGAATGAAATGTCCTAGAGATTATTTGTCTCAATAAGCTTGCATCATTTGTTTTGAAGTATAAATGCTTGAAGGTCACTTTTCTTTTCTTTCTCTCAACATTTGATGAAGCTGACTTTTTGTGCCTCCTTGATCAAGAAACCAAGTTCTTACTCATCATCATCCTTGACTCCATATCACCAAGTGAATTAAGAAATGATCCCTAAAAAGGGTGGTCATCTCCTTCACCTTTTTCACCTTTTACCACTTTTTCCCAGGTCTAGCCCTCAAAGGTCACCCAGGGCATCAATTTCTCGGTAATTGACCCAAGGAAAAACTTCGATCTCTTACAGGCTACTGCGTTGATGGGTCTCCTCCCTCTCCTCCAAATTTGAGGCAATTCTAACAGTGGAATCTCCGGGAATCCCATGCCCTAGCTCTAGGATTGAATTTTGCCTAGGCATCCCCAAGTCTAGACCTCAACAGGATACGTTCAACCTTTTGAAGTAAGTATTCTTGTTTGCTCCTTTCCCTTCAATTTGTCCAGCATAGGAACATCATTGTTTTGTTGCATTCCATCCCCGACCCTGGGCTTGGGTCCACCTGGCCCCGTGTGGTCCCACTTCTCAATAAAGAGTATTTGTTAAGGACCATATGGGAATCCAAGTTCCCCAAGGATTATAAGGATTGAGAACCTCATCTATAAGCCTATTCCTTCTCCCCTCAACCCTCCAATCCTCACCCCTTACCCCTAGAGGACCAAGTCCCTTGCATAAAGAGCAAGCATGTTCCATTCTTCACTCCATCCTTGGGAAAGGGTTTCCAAGGTCACTTTCCACCTATCCATTGACATATACTTTACAAGTGATCCCTACGCTACCGAGACTCCTCCCATCGGTGAAAGCCTGTAAAGAGCCGGAAGACTTAACTGTGGTGACAATGGGCTAAGCCTCTACCGTTGCCCTTAACCTAGCAGTTGCCCTCTTAGGAACCCCTTTTAGGTCCCCCTGCTGGTTTGAGTAGTAACAGGTTCAGCTTGGTATTTCATTTCCCTCGCTTTTGCAACTCATCATTCCACTCAACCAGTTCTTGTTATTTCGTAGTGAGTTTTTTGTGTTCTGCTATGCAAATCTTTAGCTCATCTTCCAAGTCTTTGAGCTTAACCTCCTAATTCCTAAAGGTTATTTTCTCTTCGCGGGATGTCCCTCTTCCTTGTTCTTGATGTGCTTGGTCCATATCATGCAGCACCATGCCACATTACATGTTTCCATTCATTGCCACAGAGTCCTACTATGTGTTGCCACATACATTCAGATGTTAGTGCACAAAATAAATTAACAACACATATGCCAGTTGTCATCTTTCTATGTTAGGCCAGGTATGTAATCCTGCAGTTGTCACACAACCTTAAGATAATCATCAACCACATATCATAGACCAAGGCACAAATTATCACATGAATAAGCTTGTTTTCTAATTTCAAAGGGTCAATTAGAAAAAAATCTCATGTTATATTAACATTTATCATACTTATAATTATCATATTCACACAAATGCATTACATTATCTACATGCAATTAAAGTTAACACATTTTGTAACATCATCCCAGTCAGCATGCACTCTGCTCCTACAACTAGTAACTAACTCATTAACGCATAAGGATCTTATGTTATATGCTGTCATGGTTTAGTCCTAATCTTTACAGACCTTTTTAATGCCTTGAAGGCTTTACTGTGCGTATTATTCATTCTTTCATATCAGAGATATATTCTTGTGTTTATACACACAACATTTCAACACGAAGGATAATGTGATCTTGTTTATTATATAAGACATTGCACATCATACCATTTAGAATCTGTTGAAGGTGTTGGACCCATCAACATGTCAGGGGATCTCCTCAGTAAGAAGTCCCAATTAAACCTCAAACCGTTTGGAGTAGGAGTCCCAGTAGTGGGTAGTAAAGCTATGCCTTGACTGCGATAGTGTGCAAAGGTAACTGTGATATCTCTGTGGGAAACAAGTGTGTGACCTTACAGCGAGTCAAGTGAGATGCAGGGGGAAAAGGAAGTGTGTCCCTTAGAACCCTGTAATAGTACGTAGCCTAAAAGGAACACACGAGTTGGATGACATGACAAGCTGAAAGGCAAAATAGTCCACAATCCAAAGTGATGGGTTAAACCAACAACACGATTCCAAAAAGATTCATACAATCATATACAATGTAGTTCATACATGAATGCGTATGTTAAATGACATACATTGCTAAAGCAACCAAAATAGTCCAACTACAATAACAACATATGCATGAAAACGTGTTGCCTCTGTCATATTATATAAAGTGAAAGTTCCATCCATACATATAACCATGACAACCACTAGCCCCAATAGTGGAACATCACAGTCAACACTGCCTATTCCTCCAAAGAGATGTACTCAATATGCATTGTGGAGAAGCCAAGGCTCGTCACAATACTCTCCAAGCCCTTTCTAAGCAATGCTTAGCAAAAGCTTGCCTCCGAAAAGCATGTTCTATGAATTATGAGGTTCTATATATAAACAAGGGTGGGGTGACCCTTGACATTCCCCTTTGACTGTTGGACTACCCTCATGACTCTTCAACTTCGTTACATATAACTCTTTACATTACATAATGATTTTTTGCATTCCACTAATGACACTTGGAATTTCACTTTACATTACATTTGATTACAAGTATGGCCCATAGTAGTGATGTGGCCGAGACAACTCATGACACAACTCGACATGACACTGCTGACATGTACTAGCTAACTGTGGTGTCCATGTCAAGTTGTTGTGTTGTTGAGTGATGGATGTGTTCTTGGACGTGCTTTGTCTTCACCTCCACATAGCTTTGGTGTTGTGGGGTCTCCAATGGTCTTGAACTTTGCAAGATGGTTCCATGCATGTACTCCTTTCGCTTGTTGCTCGACGTGCTTTGTGTATCTGTCTACCTACAAGCAAGTCTTCTAGCACAGCTAGGACAGCTCTATGCAGTTTTGAGATGCAAGACACTGTTGCGGGATGGGGCCTTGGGAGAACACCTTTGCATAGTTTCTGAATGCAACACAGACTGGGCAGCTGAGGGACAATACTGCATAGTTTCTGAATGCAAGACACCATTGCGGGATGGGGTCCCGGGAGGACACATCTGCGCAGTTTCAGGTTGCACGACAGACTACGCAGTTGAGGGACAACATTGCGCAGATTCTGGAGACAGTAGGTTCTGGCTGAGGGAAGGGAACTAGAGGAAACCACTGCGCAGATTCTAGAAATAGTGGGTTCCGACTGAGGGAAGGACACTGGAGGAAACCACTGCGCAGTTTTGGATGCCAAGGGAGGCTGGGGTTCTTGCGCATTGCGCAGTTCCAGCAGGCAAGGGAAAAATCTTGAGGGTTGTAGAAGCAAAGTGTGCAGCTCTGGAAAGTTGGATGAGGCTAGGTTGCTCAGGAAATTGGCTAAGTGTGAGATCAGTGAAACTGATAAACAATGATAGAAATGGACTACGATCACACACTTAAACACTTAGTGATATAACGTAGATCATCCAGAACATATAAAATACACTATACTTGATGCAACAATCTTTGTGACAAAAGTGCGTGAACTGAGTGTAAAACATGTCTATGTGACGAGAACAGCCCATACACACAAGATTTCCCCTTGAAGCAAAACAAAATTCCCTTTGCATGACAAACGATAATCCTGATGCCCAAAGATGACACATGTTGCATAAAGATGAGAACGTGAACAACTCTTAAGATCAAGGAGGGGGCTTGGGATGATGAGATTACCAATAAGTGACCAATGAACGATCGATCACAGGATCCACAGTAGGCTCCGAAATTTGCATGCAGGCCAAAATTATGAACCAAATGTAATCATAAGCCTTGCTCTGCGACACAAGCTTAGGTTAGAAATGCACACAGATTCATTTCATTATGAACACCATTTCAACCCAAAAATGCAATACTCGTTCATAGCAGACATAAACACCATTTCAATTCCAGAAATGTAAGCACATGATTATTAGCATTGTGAATACATAAAATATTTATCTTGAAATATTTGGGCAACTAAGTCTAGGACTATGACGCTCCGCCCAATCGTAGACAGCTGCAACCAAAACTGCTTGGGATTTAACACCAACTACCAACGGAAACAAGGACTCCAGAGGATCTACTTCCTAAATCCCACCAAATAACTACTGCGACATTCCTCTACACAAGGAATCTAGAGGTTCACCACCTTTCCCACGAAAGAACACAAAGGATTCAACCCCTTTCTAAGGAGTCCAGAATCCACCGCAAAACAAGGAGATAAGCCAGGGAAACTTCAGGAGCAGCTTCCACATATGTTCTCTCAAGGGGTGAACTCTTCCCAAGTTCTCCAAGTTTCCAGAGAACAATATCTCAAGCGACAACCACCAGGGAACGTCAAAGCCATTCTCCTTCACTTCTCTTCAACTTTTGTCTATGTTGAGCAATGTTATTCCTCGTTCTTGATGGGATGTCCCTCTTCCACACTCTTGATGGGCTTGGTCCATATCCTGTTGCAACATGCCACGATACATGTTTCCTTTCTCTACCATCGAATCCTACCATGCGCTGCCACCTACACTCAAATGTTAGTGCACAAAAAAAATTAACAACACATATGTCAATTGTCATCTTACCATGTATGTAATCCTCCAACTGCCACACATCCTTAAGATCATCATCAACCACTTATCATAGACTAAGGCACCAGTCATCACATGCTCAAGCTTGTTTTTGAAATTTAGCAATGCATATGTATTAACATTATTCATAATCATCATCGTGCCAAAGCGGAACTTAGAATTCAATATTTGACCCATACTAACAACATCATTTAATATCATCCTCTCCTTCACTTCTCTTCAACTTTTGTCTATGCTGAGCAATGTTATTCCTCGTTCTTGATGGGATGTCCCTCTTCCACATTCTTGATGGGCTTGGTCCATATCCTGTTGCACCATGCCACGATACATGTTTCCTTTCTCTACCATCGAATCCTACCATGCGCTGCCACCTACACTCAAATGTTAGTGCACAAAAAAAATTAACAACACATATGTCAATTGTCATCTTACCATGTATGTAATCCTCCAACTGCCACACATCCTTAAGATCATCATCAACCACTTATCATAGACTAAGGCACCAGTCATCACATGCTCAAGCTTGTTTTCGAAATTTAGCAATGCATATGTATTAACAATATTCATAATCATCATCGTGCCAAAGCGGAACTTAGAATTCAATATTTGACCCATACTAACAACATCATTTAATATCATCCTCTCTTCTGACGCCACGCTATTGTTTTGATCAACTTTTGAACACAAGAAGATTTCAACCCTCTTATCAAGGTCACAGCATCCATGGCATCTACAACTTCAAAGGGTCAGATAGAAAAAATCTCATGTTATCTTAACATAAATCACACTTATAATTGTCATATTCACGAAGATGCATTATAGGACTTACACGCAATTTAGGTTGATACATTTCGTAACACTGTCCCAGTCAGCGTGCACTCTGCTCCTATTACTAGTAACTAACTAACCATGATCTCTGTTGCTATAACAAATACTTGAAACCAAGTATTCATCAATCACTTGGCTCCTTAAAAGTTGTGCAACATCGTACCTCTAATCTCTCGAGGCACTATATCATATACGGGCCATTGGATGTTCCCATCCAATTGGCATATAAAACGGTCAATAGTAATAACCATGTTATGCAACACAAGCAATCACAGGATCATGCAAGCATTGACATGCACACATATCTCAATTTAAACGTTAGTCACACGTCTCCAAAGCTAGGACCTAATGTGTGCATTTTACATCCCAGCATAATGTTTAGTAATCAGAAATTGTATGCATATATATATATCAGCTTGTTTACAATCATGCCTTTACAAGTACGAAGGAATCAATCTTCCACATGAACACCTCCCATTTTATAATCAACAATTATCATATTCATGAATGCATCTTGTGTATGCGTGCAATCACATAATCCTTCCATCATAATGCTACACCTAGAATTCACTTGCTCAAATAAGCAACCAACATAACCAAACAATCATCAAGCACATCATTCTCTACCAAGCTACAGATACTGCACCTACAAGGTCCACACCAAACC
Organism: Pinus taeda; assembly: GCA_000404065.3. NCBI lineage: Eukaryota > Viridiplantae > Streptophyta > Pinopsida > Pinales > Pinaceae > Pinus > Pinus taeda. The sequence goes on along the minus strand of APFE030848621.1, from coordinate 87,412 downwards.
CCTAACTTTGAGATCATGTAGTTCCAGTATGACAAGAAAGCATTAACCACTAATGGCAAAACACCCCTAATAAACATATAATAACCATTTCATTGTATAGAAATAGTCATCCTCCATCGAGATCCTTGCCATATACCAACCAGGCCATGAAACTTTCACACCCTAATTAGCTAGCATACACACAGAGACAAAATTTCATAAATATACATAATGGAAGCAATCACAAGGAGGTTTCCTCATGTTCCTTGCATCATATTAATAGTCAAATACATATTCTCCCACATGCAAAGGCTCACCATATGACCAACAATGATGATACACTAAGGCAATCATATACTCATCCATGCTACATAACTAGAGCACCATGTAGATGCATCAATCATGTCTTATAGGAATTAAAACTCAACCCTAACAATTATTAGCCTCATTCTTTAAACAAACCAGGCAATAACCACAAGAACAAGTGATTACAAGGAAAAACATGGCAACCAACACATGAAAACAACCCTCCTGATGCCATCCATCAATCACATGCATTGCCAAGGCATTTATTACAATAACCTAGATGCTCTTAACCATATGTAACAACCTTACCCTACCTACCCTCGCGGGATAGGCTGTTACTACTAATCCAACTCCTCTTGTATTATTAGAAGAATGGGATTATTAGTATTATTTTTTCTTTTTTGGTCCTTTTTTCATTTTAATTATCAATTCTCTTTCTAGGGTTTCGATGAGTCCTCTTCGATCCTCAACTTTTGGTGGATATATGTCAGGCATAATATATGTCGCGCATCTCTAGTCAATGCGTCCTAGGCCAATGAAAACTTTCCACACAAGCTCACTCCAACAATCCCCACCATCGCCATCCAATCCGACGGTCGCAAAGAGGCTGGAGTAATCGATAGTTAGCAGCTGAATTACGACGAGTCATTGTCCCTAATCGTTAATGGGAGGGTACCCCAGCACAATCACAGTTTTGACTATGGGTTCCAACACCCCCATTAGACAGTCACAAAGAGGGCGGAGTAATCGATAGTTAGCAGCTGAATTATGACGAGTCATTGTCCCTAATCGTTAATGGGAGGGTACCCCAGTGCAATCACAGTTCCGACTGTGGGTTCCAACACCCCCATTTGACGATCCACAGCCACCACCCATTTGACGACTCACGTTAATTACACCACCCCCATATTTTTTCCGCTGACGGCACTAGGGGACATATCGCAGACCACTCCCGCCATGGCGGACATATCAGGCATAATATATGTCACGCATCTCCAATCGATGTGTCCCACAGTGCATTAACCCCACGAGGCAATGAAAACTTTCCACACACGCTCACTCTTACAATGCCCACCATCGCCATCCAATCTAACGATCGCGAAGAGGGCAACCCTTTGGGCCACACCCTCGATACAACCCTCATTCCGGATTGGTTCCAACTGTGGCACTGCCAAGTAATCCCGCTCTAAATCACCACGCTCCCTCGCGCACTTGATCTTGGGAATGCTCGAGGGTTGATCAACGCGCTGACATGTTAGGTGGGTTTGCCCCTGGCTAATAACATGGTTGTTGGGCCACGCATTTGCCATCAGTTACGTCATCTCGCCAAACATTTACGCCTGCATTTAAATTCAAAGAAGGTCCAACGAGCTGAATTGTCTTACAGCCAACCTCGCACCAATATTGTTACAGCCAGGGCGACATGGATGCCACTCTGTCCCGGCCAACATCATCCCACACTCCACTATAGATTTACTCGTTTTATCATGTAAGACTTTTTTTTCAACATCATGGATGAGTTGTTGTGCAGGCTCCACACCCAGCCAATGGGACTACACTCCGCCTTCGAGTTGTAAGCCCAACGCCAGTCATCCCCGCCCAGCCTCCACTATGCTAACTTAGAATTTTGGGGGTGAGGTCTTTGGGCCATGTCATCCCGCTAGCGCCCAATCGCAATAAGGCAAAATCTCAGCAGCCAATCTATGACTACCACATTTAGGATTTCATGTCAGACCGATTACATAATCTCAGCCAAATAACTTATAAACTACGGCCCACCAGACCTCGCCGCAATGCGCTTGGCATATAACTTAGCCCTTCGAGCATGGATTCATACATGACTTAGTTGCGGTGGTTCTGCAACCGGATGGATTTGCGCCAGCATTCTGCCATGGCCACCATGGCTACCTAAGCATTCATGGTGATATCCTCCTGAGCTTACAATAGAACTGCTTTTCTCAATTCCACATGAGTTGCAAAAAACGAAAAGGGCTTAAGGAAATCAACACTCCTCGATAATTGGCAGGTTAAGAAGCCTTTGGAAAAGGTTACAGGTTAACATAGTTCAGAGAGGATATTATCCTCGGCATCAATGTGATGCCATGTAAATTACAAAATGGCTTGTAGCCAATATATGTAACAGACCCTGTTAAATAGGTGTCTTCGATGTAACTATTACTCATTAACATACGAGGATCCTATGTTATATACTGTCATGGCTTAGTCTTGATCTTTACAGAGATTTTCAATGCCTTCAAAGCTTTATTGTGTGTATTATTCATTCTATCATTTCAGAGATATATTCTTATGTTATACACATACCATTTACACTAGAAGTATAACATGATCTTGTTTATTATATAGGGACATTGCACATTATACCATTTAGAATCATATGAACCTGATGTAATCATAAGCCTTGCTCTGCGACATAAGATTAGGTTAGAAATACGGATCCATTCATTTCATTATGAACACCATTTCAACAAAGAAATGCAATAGTCATTCATTGCACACATAAACACCATTTCAATTCCAAAAATGTAAGCACATGATTATTGGCATTGTGAATATAGAAAACACTTACCTTAAAATGTTTGGGCAACTAAGTCTAGGACTATGACTCTCCACCCAACCGTAGACAACTACAACCAAGACTCACTTGCAGTTGTCACCCCCGAGCCAAATTCCAGAGACTGAGGGGTCATACTTGGGATTAGAGACCAACTACCAGCTGGAGCAGGGACTCTAGAGGATCTCTTCCTTAATCCCACCAGCTAACTACTACATCATTCCTTGGCACAAGGAATCTAGAGGTTCACCACTTTTCCCACGAAAGAGCACAAAGGATTCACCCCCTTTCCAGGGAGTCCATAATCCACTGCAAAACAAAGAGATAAGCTAGGGAAACTTCAGAAGCAGCTTCCAGAGATGTCTCTTGGGATGGTCTCATCCCAAGCTATCTGGGATTCCAGAGATTACTATCTCAACCCACAGCCACCGAGGAACCTCAGAGCCATTCTCCTTCACTTCTCTTCAACTTTTCTCTATGTTGAGTAACGCTTGAATGGATACTGAATCCTGCCTTAAGGAATCAATGTTCCCCAAGTGAATGCTCTTCTCTTTTCCCTGCTCTGTATCCTGAATGGATGAATGTCTGAATCCTCCTCTGTGCCCCCCCCCATGTTCGACTGAATTTGTGTTCCCATAGATGAAAGTATGAATGGGTGAAAGTTGTTGCACAATCTCCTAGCTTCATTAATTCTAGTCCTTTTTGCCTTGCAAGTCTCTATCTGATCACATGGGCCTGCGTACTTCCTTGCAACCCAATTTAATTCAGAAGACCAGTTTTCTAAAGCCACGCCAACCAGCATTTAATGGTTGACAACAACAGTGCAAATTTTCCTCATAAGGAAACATTTACATCCAAGCAAGTAACCTCCTTAGCTCTGGAATCTGTGTCCCTTTTGACTCAACCCATTTGAATTATATTTATATTGCATAATATTTACATTACATTTTCATAAGGAACTCGGGTTGGGGCTATCACAAACTCCTCCCCCTTGAGGGAACATTGTCCTCGATGTTTTGCTCTTACGAAATACTGAAAACAAAATAGAACACACATTGATTTATGGCGCTTATTATGTACAGTTCCACACAGTGTTTACAATGCTTCATGCATTCGCGTCAACTAGTAAATGAAAGTATAATCAAAATTCAGACATTTTTCGTGGAAATATTTAGATACTTTAAGCATGTCCGGACCATCTCAGTCTATCCTTCATCTTAGACATGTGCTTGCCTCACATGTCCAATGCTTGACGTCCTTGTGCACGTTTTCATTTCAGCTCATTGTATCTGGGCACACTCCCATTAGGCTCCTAATTACAATCAACTAAGCTCATGACCAAGAAAACAAATTTATATATTCTGACCTTCCCTTCTTTGCTTCTAGGTCCCTCGGGCAATCCGGTTACCCCCCTCTCCGTGCAATCAACCATCATCCAAGATCATGCATCCCCCTCTTTGCTTCTCAGTCCCTCAGGCAATCCAGCCCATGCCAAGGCTTCCTCGCATTGGAAGGAGCTCAATCTGAGACATCTCCTTGCCTCCAAACTATCACACAGGTAATAGCATGCTTCATGGTGATTAGTGGGCATCATTGAGTTCCATTGCCCCACAATGGCTCTATTTTCACCTTAGCATACTGTTGTTATTCCACCTTGTGGTTAACTTCATTCATTCGAACCGGGTAATCCCATACTCATGTCTACATCATGAGCACACAAACTTCATGAGATTCATCATAAGGAACTATAATAATTTAAACCGTACCTTATTAGCAGTTTAATCCTGCAGCGAACTTGGAATTCTACTTTAATTCCTAACGCAGTGAAACCAAGTCAACTCATGATCTTATTAGTAGTTTAACCATGTAGTGAACTTGGAATTCTACTTTAATTCCTAGCACAATGAAACCAAGTCAACTCATGATCCAAACCATCATAAATCAATATACGGTATTTTGATTTGTAATTTAAAGGCTCAAAAATCAATAAAATTCTGATACTTATCTTAATTTGCTCCCTGCTTCCTTCTTTGACCACGTACAAACATCGGATGGCTTTCCATCCCAGCAAGAACCCAGTGCCTTCTCTTCTCTTTGCCACGTACACACACTGGATCGGTTGCCATCCTGGCAAGCACCCAATGCCTTCTCTTCTCTTTTCCACGTACGCACACGAGATGGATTGCCATCCTGACAAGCACACAGTAAATTCTCTTCTCTTCTCCTAAACTACCACACACACTGGATCGGTTCCCATCCCGGCAAGTAGCCAGTGATGGGTATATGGGATATAATCAAGCCCAACTGCTACCTTGCGACATGGGCACTACCAACAAGGAGTCACTACCAATCTAGATAGTCTTTTGTCGACAAAAGCTCAAGTGTATCCGACACCTTCGTGAGCCTAGGTAGTCCCATACCTGCCTATCCCACATCTCACAACATCAGGGGGCCCAGGTAGTCCAATACCTGTCTGCCCAAAACATTACACAAAATATGCACATATACACTACCCAGCCTCCACTACACTAACTTAGAATTTTGGGGTGAGGTCTTCGGGCCATGTCATCCCGCTAGTGCCCAATCGCGCGATAAGGCAAAATCTCGACAGCCAATCTATGACTACCATGTTTAGGATTTCCTGTGAGACCAATTACATAATCTCACCCAAATAACTTATAAACTACGACCCGCCAGACCTCGTCGTAATGCGCTTGGTATATAACTTATCCCTTTGAGCATGGATTCATACATGACTTAGTTGCGGTGGTTTTGCAACCAGATGGATTTGTGCCAGCGTTCCGCCATTCATGGTGATATCCTCCTAAGCTTACAATAGAACTGCTTTTATTGATTCCACGAGAGTTGCAAAAAACGAAAAGGGCTTAAGGAAATCAACACTCCTCGATAATTGGCAGGTTAAGAGGCCTTTGAAAAAGGTTACAGGTTAACATAGTTAAGAGAAGATATTGTCCTCAACATCAACATGATGCCATGTAAATTACAAAACGGCTTGTAGCCAATATATGTATACAGACCATGTCAAACAGGCGTCTTCGATGTAACTATTACTCATTAACATATGAGGATCTTATGTTATACACTGTCATGGTTTAGTCCCGATTTTTACAGACATTTTCAATGTCTTCAAGGTTTTACTGTGTGTATTATTCATTCTATCATATCAGAGATATATTCTTGTGTTATACACACACCATTTACACTAGAAGTATAACATAATCTTGTTTATTATATAAGACATTCCACATTATACCACTTAGAATCATATGAACCTGATGTAATCATAAGCCTTGCTCTGCAACACAAGATTAGGTTAGAAATGCACATGCATTCATTTCATTATGAACACCATTTCAAAAAAGAAATGCAATACTCATTCATAGCACACATAAACACCATTTCAATTTCAAAAAAGTAAGCAAATGATTATTGGCATTGTGAATACATAAAACACTTACCTTGAAATGTTTGGGCAACTAAGTCTGGGACAATGACTCTCCACCCAACCGCAGACAGCTAGAACCAAGACACACTTGCAGTTGTCACCCTCGAGCCAAATTCCAGAGACTGAGGGGTCCTACTTGGGATTAGACACCAACTACCAACTAGAAGAGGGACTCCAAAGGATCTCTTCCTTAATCCCGCTATCTAACTACTACATCATTCCTTGGAACAAGGAATCTAGAGGTTCACCACTTTTCCCACGAAAGAGCACAAAGGATTCACCCCGTTTCCAGGGAGTCCATAACCCACTGCAAAACAAGGAGACAAACGAGGGAAACTTCAAAAGCGGCTTCTAGAGATGTCCCTTGGGATGGTCTCATCCCAAGCTATCTGGGATTCCAGAGATCACTATCTCAACCCACAACCACCAAGGAACCTTCACTTCTCTTCAGCATTTCTCTATGTTGAGTAACGCTTGAATGGATACTGAATCCAGCTTGAAGGAATCAATGTTCCCCGAGTGAATGCTCTTTTCCTTTCCCTGCTCTATATCCTGAATGGATGAATGTCTGAATCCTCCTTCGTGCCCCCCCCCCCATGTTCGACTGAATTTGTGTTCCATAAATGAATGTATGAATGGGTGAAAGTTGTTGCACAATCTCCTAACATCATTAATTCCAATCCTTTTTGCCTTGCAAGTCTCTCTCTGATCACATGGGCCTGCGTACTTCCTTGCAACCCAATTTAATTCAGAAGACCAATATTCTAAAGCCACGCCAACCAACCTTTAATGGTTGACACCAACAGTCCAAATTTTCCTCATAAGGAAACCTTTACATCCCAAGCAAGTAAGCTCCTCAGCTCTGGAATCTGTGTCCCTTTTGACTCGACCCATTTTAATTATATTTATATTACAAAATATTTACATTGCATTTTCATAAGGAACTCAGGTTGGGGCTATCACAAACTCCTCCCCCTTGACGGAACATTGTCCTCGGTGTTCTTCTGCTCTTATGCAATACTGAAAACAAAATAGAACACATATTGATTTATGGTGCTTATTATGTATAGTTCCACACAGCATTTACAATGCTTCATGCATTCGCTTCAACTAGTAAATGAAAGTATAATCAAAATTCAGCCATTTTCCATGGAAATATTTGGATACATTAAGCATGTCCTGACCATCCCGGTGTGTACTTCATCTTGGACATGTGCTTGCCTCACATGTCCAATGCTTGACGCCCTTGCGCACCTTGTCATTTCAGCTCATTGTATCTGGGCACACTCCCATTATGCTCCTAATTACAATCAACCAAGCTCATGACCAAGAAAACAAATTTATATATTCTAATCTTCCCTTCTCTGTTTCTCAGTCCCTCGGGCAATCCGGTTAACCCCCTTTCTGTGCAATCACTCACCATCAAAGTTCAGGCATCCCCCTCTCTGCTTCTCAGTCCCTCAGGGGATCCAGCCCATGGCAAGGCTTCCTCGCATTGGAAGAAGCTTAATCTGAGACATCTCCCTGACTCCAAACTATCACACAGGTAATAGCATGCTTCATGGCAATTAGTGGGCATCATTGAGTTCCAGTGCCCCACAATGGCTCTATTTTGACCTTAGCATAAGGTTGTCATTCCACCTTGTGGTTAACTTCATTCATTCGAACCGGGTAATCCTATACTCATTTCTACATCATGAGCACACAAACTTCATGAGATTCATCATAAGGAACGATAGTAATTTAAACCGTACCTTATTAGCAGTTTAATCCTGTAGCGAACTTGGAATTCTACTTTAATTCCTAACACAGTGAAACCAAGTCAACTCATGATCTTATTAGTAGTTTAATCCTGTAGCGAACTTGGAATTCTACTTTAATTCCTAGCACAGTGAGACCAAGTCAACTCATGATCCAAACCATCATATATCAGAATATGGTATTTTGATTTGTAATTTAAAGGCTCAAAAATCAACAAAATTCTTATACTTATCTTAATTTGCTCCTTGCTTCCTTCTTTGACCACGTACAAACATTGGATGGCTTTCCATCCCAACAAAAACCCAGTGCCTTCTCTTCTCTTTTCCACGTACCCACACCAGATCGGTTGCCATCTTGGAAAGCACCCAGTGCCTTCTCTTCTTTTTTCCACATACACACACGACATGGATTGCCATCCTGACAAGCACATAGTGCCTTCTCTTCTCTTCTCTTAAACTACCACACGCACTGGATCGGTTCCCATCCCGGCAAGTAACCAATGATGGGTATATGGGATACAATCAAGCCCAACTGCTACTTTGCGACATGGGCACTACCAACAAGGAGTCACTACCAATCTAGATAGTCTTTTGTCAACAAAAGCTCAAGTGTATCCCACACCTTCGTGAGCCTAGGTAGTCCCATACCTGCCTGTCCCACATCTCATAATATCAGGGCCCAGGTAGTCCAATGCCTCTCTGCCCAAAACATTACACAAAATATGCACATATACACAGTGTACCACAACACATACACGTACACATGACACAACACAACACAACAGATGACATGTATAACATAACACATAAATACATACAACACAACATATGCACATGTACAACACAACACATATGTACGTACAACACAACAGATGCACATGTACAACACGACAAAATAGACAACACACATAACACAGTATGACATGTGCACAACAGTGTTATCAAATCCAGATACCACGTTGTCTCCATCCAAAGACACCAGGGAACACTACCTCTAGTGTCTTTTCCACAAGTTGCAAATCATACTGCTTTGTTCTGCTGATATCTTCTTCCGATACACTCTGTAGTATTTCTTGCTCATGACATAGCATCGTCATAATTCATGAATCATATTCACATGTTGTTAAAATAATCGATCAGTCAGGGCCATCCTTATCTCCTTGATCCTTTATTAACTAGGGACCTGTCATGCCATTCACATTTGCATTGAACAAGTTTAACCAATCCCTCTTACACAAGAAGGGCCCCTAACAAAACTTTGTCAGACAAAACAACGTGTTCATATTGTATACAACAATTGGCATGATGATGGACATTTCACAAATTTATATGTATATCGAGTCAAGGTCGGGAGACTTCCCTTTTCCATTCTCATGGCTATCATACCACTGCACATTAATTCCCACGATCCCTAACTGTCTTCCAAGTGGTTTATTAGCACCAAGGCACCACCTTTACTCGCAGTTAGGTTCAATCCTTTCACCCAGGATTTTGGTGGGAAGTTAATACACTCGTCGGATTCCTCACAAAATAGGGAATCTCATTGGATGACCTTATTATGCCATCCGAAAATTTCCATTCATAGATTCATCAATCTTTTTTATAAGCATAATTAATCCATAACCAGTTATCCTTCCAATAGAATGATTCTTGACAATAACCTTTCAAACACAATAGCACTGCATCTACTCATTTAATCATCGACATAATATAACAGATATTCACACGATATCAGAGAAAATCAAGGTTAGGAAACCTCTTGAGCTCATGCAACGAACACACTCAGTTGAAACAACAATTTCCAAATCAATTTTTGTCCCCATGAGTTCAACATTCCTTGCACTTCAAGCCATCACACAAGTGCACATATGTATACATGTACACATGCTTATTCATAAACCAAACCAATTCAAGGCTTCTTCACAAGGCTAGCGACAATCTTGAAGTCTCATTCCCAGGGTTCCTAGGTAATCTATTCAGCACATATATATGTATGTGTCAAGGAGCTTGAGGGAGTGCCCCCTCCTCCTTCTCGGTGTTTTGTATTGTTGATTCTTGTCCCTGTGGCTCGTAGGAACTATTGTCTTCTTTCTTCTTCTTCTTGCAAGGACAGTGCTTTTTCAAATGCTCTTCCCCGCAACACCAACAACAAAATATCCCATTCACCTTTTTAGCCTTACGAGGTCTCTTCCTTCTATTACCGTTCCTCCTTTTTGAGGGTTCAACTTGGTATTTCATTTCCTGCAACTTCTTTTGCAACTAATCATTCCACTCAGCCAGTTTTTGTTGTTTTCTAGTGAGTTTTTTTAGTTCTGCTTTGCAAATCCAAATTCCTGAAGGTTCTTTTCCCTTGGAGGAATGTCCCTCTTCCTCGTTCTTGATGGCCTTCGTCCATAACCTGTTGCACCATGCCACGATATATGTTTCCTACCACATACGCTCAAATGTTAGTGCACAAAATAAGTTAACACATATGCCAGTTGTCATCTTACCATGTCAGGCCAAGTATTTAATTCTGCAGTTGTCACACATCTTTAAGATCATCATCAACCACGTATCATAGACCAGCGCATCAATTATCACATGCATAAGTTTGTTTTCCAAATTTAGCAATGCATATGTATTAACATTATTCATAATCATCATCATGCCAAAGCAAAAAAATAGAGTTCAATCTTTGACCCATACTAACAACACTATTTATTATCATCCTCTCTTCTGAGGCCACACTATTGTTTTAATCAACTTTTGAACACAAGAAGAATTCGGCCCTCCTATAAAGGTCAACAAGAGCCATGGCATTTGCAACTTAAAAGGGTCAGTTAGATAAAAAATCATGTTATGTTAACATGTATCATACTTATAATTGTCGTATTCACACAAATGCATTATAGGACCTGCATGCAATTCAAGTTAACACATTTCGTAACACTATCCCAGTCAACATGCACTCTTCTCGTGCAACTAGTCACTAACTAACCATGATCTTTGTTGCTATAACAAATACTTGAAACCAAGTATTCATCAATCACTTGGCCCCTTAAAAGTTGCACAACATCGTACCTCTAATCTCTTGAGGCACTATGTCATATACGGGCCATTGGATGTTCCCATCCAATTGGCATATATAAAGGTCAACAGTAACAACTATGTTATGCAACACAATCAATCACAGGATCATGCAAGCATTGACATGCACACATATCTCAATTTAAACTTTAGTCACATGTCTCAAAAGCTAGGACCTAATGTGTGCATATTACATCCCAGCATAATGTTTAGAAATAAGAAATTGTACACACACACACACACAGATATATATATATATATATATATCAGCGTGTTTACAATCATGCCTTTACAGGTACGAAGGGATCAATCTTCCGCATGAACACCTACCATCTTATAATCAACAATTATCATATTCATAAATGCATCTTGGTTATGAATGCAATCACATAATCCATCCATCATAATTATACACCAAGCATTCACTTGCACAAGTAAGCAACCGACATAAGCAAACAATCATCAAGCACATCATTCTCTATCAAGCTACAGATCCTGCATCTACAAGGTCCACACTAGACCGTTACCTTTGAGTTCATCTGGTTCCGGCATGACAAGAAAACATTAACCACCAATGACAAAACACCCCTAATAAACATAATAACCATTTCTTCATATAGAAATTGCCAACCTCCACCGAGGTCCTTGCCATATGCCAACCAGGCCATGAAACTCTAACACCCCAATTAGCTAGCATACACATAGATACAAAATTTCATAAATATACACAATGCAAGCAATCACAGGGAGTTTTCCTAGTGCTCCTTGCATGAAAAGGCTCACCATATGACCAACAGTGATGATACACTAAAGCAATCATATACTCAACGATGCCACATAACTAGAGCACCACGTAAATGCATCAATCATGTCTCAATAGAATTAAAACTCAGCGCTAACTATTATCAGCCTCATTCTTTAAAAAAACAAGGCGTTAACCACAAGAAAGAGTTCTTACAAGGAAAAATGTGGCAACCAACATATGAAAACAATCGTCCTGATGCTAGCCAACAAGCACATGAATTGCCAAGGCATTTATCATAATAACATGCTAAACATCATTGCAATTAATATACAATTCCAATCAAGGCCATTGATCTCCATCACAAAACCAAGTATCCATGCATTATTACCATGCAAGCAGTAAACCAATTTTAGACCGACTTTTAAAACCTAAACATTAGCTTAGCTAATTTACTAAAGATCATTATGAAACCCATTTTCGGGAACTCTATTACTACTTGCCCATGATAGAGCCCATCTAATCCAAGTGTTGATCCTGGATGCTTTGATATCACCTGTAAGAACCTTACCCAACCAACACACGAAAACAACCCTCCTGATGCTAGCCAACAATCACATGCATTGCCAAGGCATTTATCATAATAACATGCCAGACATCATTGCAATTAATATGAAATTCCAATCAAGGCCATTGAGCTCCATCACAAAACTAGGTATCCATGCATTATTACCATGCAAGCAGTAAACCAATTTTAGACCGACTTTTAAAACCTAAACATTAGCTTAGCTAATTTACTAAAGATCGTATGAAACCCGTTTTCGGGAACTCTATTACTACTTTCCCATGATAGAGCCCATCTAGTCCAAGTGTTGATCCTGGATGCTTTGATACCACCTGTAAGAACCTTACCCCACCTACCCTCCTTAGTGGGATGTGGTTTTACTGCTAATCCAACCCTTATATTGTTGGAAGAATGGGATCATTAGTATTATTATTATTATTATTCTTTTTTTTCTTTTTTTGTCCTTTATCCGTTTTAATTATCAATTCTCATTCTAGGGTTCGGATGAGTCCTCTTCAATCCTCAACTCTTCCTAAAAGTCTCCCAAACTTGGTGGATATATGTTAGGCATAATATATGCCACACGTCTCCAGTCGACGTGTCCCACTGTGCATTAACCCCACCGAGCCAATGAAAACTTGCCACAGAAGTTCACTCCAATATTCCCCACCAACACCATCCAATTTGACATCGCGATGAAGGCAGAGTAATCGATGGTCAGCAAGTGAATTGTGACGGGTCATTGTGCCCAATCGTTAATGGGAGAGTATCCCAACACAATCAGGGTTCCGATTATGGGTTCCAAAGCACCCATGCGACAGTCCATAGCCACTCCACCCAACCAACGGCTCACGTTAATTGCGCCACCTCCACCTCTTTTCTAATGACATCATGGGGAGGTGTGTCGCAGACCACTCCCGTTGTTAGATCTCCAGTGACCTTTGTTGTCCAATTGAGGTGGGACCCTGGTCTAGTAACACCTGTGTGGCCTCTCTTGAAATTTCTAAGTATTACCCATTAGAAATTTTATCTGTATCCTCTGGTTTATTTCGCCTACTTGTTTAATTACTAACAAGTTATTTACTCATATAAATGCTAGAATAAACACAATACAGTCTCAAACATCTACAGATCAATAGCTAAAAGAAATAGACAAACACACAAGTGACACAGTTATTTTTGGACAACACGTCCCTGGAAAAACCCAACTTGGGAAAACCGGTTTAGCAATTCTGAGGGTTATATTATTATGCAATCTTTCTAAAAGTATAATTGGGTGCCAAACTGGCTCACCCGACAAAGAAAATAATCTATCACTAATACCTCTCTATTCGGAAGCAGATATTCAGAAAGTCTGCCCCACGAAACCCTCTCCAGCACAATCTAAAGCTCAGCATCAGCCCTCCTAGCCTCTGTGTCAGCCCTCTGAGGCTCTGCGCAGCCTCTATGACCCTCTGCGTCACTCCTGCAGCCTCTGCGTGGATGACGCAGGCCCTTCTGGCCTTTGCGCAGCGTCTTCTGCCTCTGCGTGGCTCCCTCTAGATCAGCATCTGCCTCTGCGCTGGACTTCCGGCATTATCTTTGCCTCGTACTCACTGCCCCTCGCTGCAACTGATCACTGATTCGACTTCTCTTAGCAAACCCCACTCCAGAAAATCAAATGACTGATCACTCTGGTGTGTTCTCCAACTGACCCTCAAGCCTCCTCTTATACTTTTCCTGTTGGTCCTTCAACAACCGAGATTACATCTCTAATCAACGGCTAAGATCAGATTTGGCTTGATCCATGTCATTTAGAACCTTCTAACCCAGTTTTGTATTAATACCCATTAATATTTTATTTTTCCCAAGTTTAAACTTAGGAAATCCATTAAAAATATTAATTATTTTAATATCTCCTTAACCAGGTAGAATCTGCCCAAACCATTGATGGGTCTTGGAGATCTCATGTGCTTTATTTAGCCTCCACCAATTTTCATGGCTAGAGCACATTCGATGCTACCCAAAATCAACAGCCTCCACGCCAACCCAACGCCTTATCCCAGTGCTTCCCAAGTCTGCTCCTCTTCTTGTCTCTGGGGTAGGACCTTCAGGACACATGGGGCAGTGGGCCACACCTCTACTCCTCCTTGCTTCCAGTAAGTCCACAAGGTGGAAGTGCCACGTCACCCTGCATTGAACCATCCCAGCACCACCCCAACTGCTCTCCTTTTTGTACCACCAGCACACGTCATCCTTGTCCCTTCACCCCAGCAACCCTCATGTGACTAATCCCTTTTTCATTGAGATGGGACCACCGGGACAAGTCATCCTGGTCCCATTTTCCCGACGACTCCTATCTTGTTATCCTTATGCTCTTCCGAGGGCAAACCTCCAAGACAGGTAGGTCAGTGGTTCACACCCTCACACGAACCTCTTTCCGAATTGGTGCCAACTACGGCACTACCACGTAATCCCACTCTACCTCACCCCGCTCCCTCCTGCACTCCCTCCTGCACTTGATCTTGGGAATGCTCCAAGGTTGATTAACATGTTGACCTGTCAAGTGGGTTCGCCCCTAGCTAATAACATGGTTGTCAGACCACGCGTTTGCCATCACGGCACAACTGACGTCATCCCGACAACCAATTATGCTTTTTCATTTAACTTCGAGGAAGGCCCGGCAGGCTCAACTGTCTTACGGCCAACTCCTCACCAATCCTGTTACAATCGAGGTGACGTGGATGCCACTCTATCCCAACCTGGGTCGTCTAGCACTCCACAACAAGTTTCCCCATTTAAACATGGGGGACTTTTTTTCCCAACTTTGGCGATGAGTTGTCAAGCAGGATCCACTCCCAGCCAACGGGATTGCACTCTACCTCCGAGTTGTAAGCCCAGCTAGCCCAACGCCAATCATCTCTACCAAGCCTCCGCTGTGCTAACTTAGAACTTCCAAGGTGAGGTCTCCGGGCCATGTCACCTCACTCTCGCTCAATCGCGATAAGGCGGAACCTTAGCAGCCAAGTTGTGGTTGTCGCGTTGAGGTCTTTTGTTTGATCGGTCCTATAATCTCACCCGAATAGCTTATAAACTAAGGCACACTTGACGTTGCCGCAAAACGCTCTGTGCATAACGTAGACTTTCGAGCATGGATTCATCCATGACTTGGTTGTGGTGGCTCTACAACCAACAGAATTTGTGCCAACATTTTGCCATGGCCACCATGGCTCCCTAAGTATTCACGGTGCTCCTGAACTTACAATAGAACTACTTTTCCTGATTCCACGATAGTTGCAAAATACGAAAAGGGCTTAAGGAGATCAACACTCCTTAATGACCGAGGGGGCCAAGGTGCACCCCAAGGCTTGCAATGCCTTGATCGGCAACATTCTAATTTGTCAATGTCAAAGACAATCACACGATCCATGGCTGTTGAAAGTGCACTGCTGCGCAATTAGGGTTTCGCTTATGGGTTCCAAAGCCCCCATGCAATGGTCCACAGCCACTCCACCCAACCAATTGCTCACATTAATTGTGCCACCCCCACCTCTTTTCCAATGATATCATGGGGGGTTGTCGCAAACCACTCCAACTGTCGGATCTCCAGTGACCTTCGTCGTCCGATTGAGGTGGGGCCTTGGTCTAGTAACACCTGTGTGGCATCCACGCTAGCCCAACGCCTTATCCCGACGCTTCCCAAATCTGCTCCTCTTCGTGTCTTCGGGGTAGGACCTCCTTGCTTCTTGTTAGTCCACGAGGTGGCAGTGCCACGTCACCCTGCAATGAACCATCCAAGCACCACCCTGACTGCTCTCCTTTTTGTACCACTAAGGTGGGGACCACCAAGGCACATCATCCCTGTCCATTCACCCTAGCAACCCTCGTGCGACTACTCCCTTTTTCGTCAGGATGGGACCACCAGGACAAGTCATCTCGGTCCCATCTTCCTAGTGGCTCCTAGCATTTTATCCTTGTGCTCTTCTGGGGACAAACCTCTAGGACAAATAGGTTGGTGGGCCACACCCTAACACAAACCTCATTCCGAATTGGTGCCAACTATGGCACTGCCACGTAATCCCACTCTGACTCACCCTGCCCCTCCCGCACTTGATCTTGGGAATGCTCCAAGGTTGATCAAGGGGTTGACATGTCAGGTGGGTCTGCCCCCAGCTAATAGCATGGTTATCGGGCAATGTGTTTGTCAGGTGGGTCTACCCCCGGCTAATAGCATGGTTGTCGGGCAATGTGTTTGTCAGGTGGGTCTACCCCCGGCTAATAGCATGGTTGTCGGGCAATGTGTTTGTCAGGTGGGTCTTACGGCCAAGCTGGCACCAATACTATTGCAGTCGAGGCAACATGGATGCCACTCTATCCCAACCCACACCGTCTAGCCCTCCAAAGCAAGTTTCCCAGTTTAAACATGCAGGACTTTTTTTTCAACTTCGACGATGAGTTGTCGAGCAGGATCCACTACCAGCCAGTGGGATTGCACTCTACCTCCGAGTTGTAAGCCCAGGTGGCCCAACGCCAGTCATCCTTGCCAAGCCTCCTCGCACTAACTTAGAACTTCCGGGGTGAGGTCTCCGGGCCATGTCACCCCTCTCTCGCTCAATCACGATAAAGTTGAATCTCAGCAGCCATACTTATTCCGTTTAAGTCTTTTGTTAGACCGATTGCATAATCTCACTTGAATAGCTTATAAACTAAGGCATGCCTAACGTTGCCACAAAGCGCTCCGTGCATAACATAGCCCTTCGAGCATGGATTCATCCGTGACTTGGTTGCGATGGCTCTACAACCGATAGAATTTGTGCCAGCATTCTACCATGGCCAGCATGGCTCCCTAAGCATTCATGGTGTTATCCTCCTGATTTTACAATAGAACTGCTTTTCGTGATTCCACGACAGTTGCAAAATATGAAAAGGGCTTAAGGAGATCAGCACTCCTCAATGCTCGACAGGCCAAAGTGCGCCCCAAGGCTTGCAACGACAACGTTCTCATTTGTCAACGTCAAAGATATCATACGATCCATGGCTGCTGAAAGTGCATTGCTACACTTATCAAAGGTCTTAGAGGCATTTAGCTATTGGATGGGACTCGCAACCATCCCACCTGGATAAAATACCACCAGCAAAAGAGATACGGCCACAAGCGGCCATATCCTCACAGCATTGAAGCCACTAATCATAGCAGGCAAAGAGGCGTTCGGAAAAGGTTACAGGTTAACAGATTTAAGAGAGGGTATCATCCTTGGCATCAACGCGATGCCATGTAAATTACAAAACGACTTGTAGCTAGTATATGTATACAAACCTTGTCAAACATCGTCTTCGATGTAACCGTTACTCATTTACATAAGAGGATACAGCCAACCCGCACCAATCCTGTTGCAGTCAGGGCGATGTGGATGCCACTTTGTCCTAGCCCACGTCATCCCACACTCCGCTGTAGATTTCCCCGTTTTAACATGAGAGACATATATTTTTTCAACTTCAGGGATGAATTGTCGTATGGGCTCCACTCCCAACCAATGGGACTACACTCTACCTCTAAGTTGTAAGCCCAGTTGGCCCAGTGCCAGTCATCATTGCCAAGCCTCCATTGCGCTAACTTAGAACTTCCACAGTGAGGTCTCTGGGCCACATCATCCCGCTATCGCCCAATCGCAAAAGGGCAGAATCTCGGCAGCCAATCTATGGTTGTCACTTCTAGGTATTTTATCAGATCAATTGCCTAATATCACCCAAATAAATTATAAACTATGGCCCACGTGACCTTGTCGCAATGCACTCTGTGCATAACTTAGCCCTTAGAGAATGGATTCATCCATGACCTGGTTGTGGTGGTTCTGAAACCAGCTAGATTTGCACCACGGCGACCATAGCTCCCTAAGTATTCATCGTGCTATCCTCCTAATCTTACAAATAGAGTTGCTTTTCCCAATTCCACGAGAGTTGCAAAATATGAAAACGGCTCAAGGAGATCAACACTCCTTGAGGATCGGCACACCAAGGTTTGTAATGCCTTGACCGGCAATGCAGTGGCACTTGTCGAAGACTTCCATGGTTGCACTTGGCTATTGGAAGGGACGCGCAACCATCCCTCCTCAACAAAATGCTACCAACAAAAGCATTATGGCCACAAGAGGCCATATCCTCATGGAAGTGAAGCCACTAATGATAGCAGGCAAAGAGGATTTTGGAAAAGGTCACAAGGTAACATAGTTAAGAGAGGATATCATCCTCGACATCAACGCAATGCCATGTAAATTACAAAACAGCGTGTAGCCAGTATATGTATACAGACCCTGTCAAATAGGCATCTTTGATGTAACCATTACTCATTAACACATGAGCATATTATGTTATATACTGTCATGGTTTAGTCTTGATCTTTACATAACATATTAGTGCCTCTAAGGCTTTACTATGTGTATTATTCACTTTGTCATATTAGAGATATATTCTCGGCTTTATACAGACCATTTCAACCAGAAGTATAATGTGATATTGTTTATTAAATAGGACCAATGCACATTATACCTAATGTAATCATAAGCCTTGCTCTGCAACACATGCTTAGGTTAGAAATGCACATGCATTCATTTCATTATGAACACCACTTCAACCTAAAAATGTAATACTCATTCATAGCACATATAAACACCATTTCAATTCCAAAAATGTAAGCACACGATTATTGGCATTGTGAATACAGAAAATACCTACCTTGAAATGTTTGGGCAACTAAGTTTGGGATTATGACTCTCCACCCAACCGTAGACAGCTACAACCAAGACTCACTTGCAGTTGTCACCCCCGAGCCCGATTCCAGAGATTGAGGGGTCTTGCTTGGGATTAAACACCAACTGCCAGTTGAAACAAGTACACCAGAGGATTTCCTTCCTGAATCCCACTAGCTAACTAATACATCATTCCTTGGCACCAGGAATCTAGAGGTTCACCACCTTTCCTACAAAAGAGCACAAAGGATTCACACCCATTCTAGGGAGTCCAGAATCCACTGCAAAAGAAGGAGATAAGCTAGGGAAACTTCAGGAGCGGCTTCCATAGGTGTTGTCTCTTGGGATGGTCTCTTCCCAAGTTGTCCAGGGTTCCAGAGATCATTATCTCAACCCACAGCCATCAAGGAACCTTAAAGCCATTCTCCTTCACTCCTCTTCATCTTTTCTCTATGTTGAGTAACGCTCGAATGGATATTGAATCCTACCTGAAGGAAACAATGTTCCCAGAATGAATGCTCTTCTATTTTCCATGCTCTGTATCCAAAATGGATGAATGTATGAATCCTCCTCCATGCCCCCCCCCATGTTTGACTACATTTGTGTTCCCATAGATGAAAGTTTGAATGGGTGACCGTTGTTGCATAGTCTCATAGCTTCATTAATTCCTGCCCTTTTTGCCTTGCAAGTCTCTCTCTGGCCACATGGTCCAGTGTACTTGCTTGCAATCCAATTTAATTCAAAAGACCGGTTTTTCTAAAGGCATGCAAGCCAACCTTTAATGTTGTCAACAACAGTGCAAATTTTCCTCACAAGGAAACCTTTACATCCCAAGCAAGTAACCTCCTCAACACTGGAATTTGTGTCCCTTTTGTCTCAGCTCATTTTAATTATATTTATATTGCAAAATATTTACATTGCATTTTCATAAGGAAGTCGGGTTTGGGTTGTCACAAACCCCTCCCCATTGAGGGAACATTATCCTCGGTGTTCTTTGATCTTATGCAATGTTGAAAACAAAATAGAACACAAATTGTTTGATGGTGCTTTATATGTACAGCGAGCTCTACACAGTATTTACAATGCTTCATGCATTTTCTTAAACTAGCAAATGAATGTATAATCAAAATTAAGCCATTTTCCATGGCAATCTTTAGATACTTTAAGCATGTCTAGACCATCCTGGTATGTTCGTCCTCCTGGAGTTTTGCTTGCCTCCAATTTCCAGCGCTTGGCATCCTTGCACTCCTTGTCCTTTCAGCTCTTGTCCTTTCACACAATATCAAACATTAGGAAACCTCTTGTGCCCATGCAACGAACACACTCATTTGAAACAACAGTTTCCAAATCAGGTTTTGTCCCCATGAGTTCAACATTCTTGGCACTTCTAGCCATCACACAAGTGCACATATGTATACATGTACAAATGCATATTCATAAACCAAATCAATTCAACGCTTCTCCACAAGGCTAGCAACAACCTTGAAGTCCTATATTCCCTAGAGTTCCCAGGAAATCTATTCAGCACATATATATGTATGTGTCAAGGAGCTTGAGGGAGTGGCCCCTCCTTCTCAGTGTTCTGTATTGTTGATTCGTGTCCCTGTGCCTCGTAGGAACTATTGTCTTCTTTCTTCTTCTTCTTGTAGGGACAATCCTTTTTCAGATGCTCTTCCCCACATCACCAACAAGAGAATATCCCATTCTCCTTTTCAATATTATGAGGCATCTTCGTGTTGTTACCATTCCTCCATTTTGACGGTTTAGCTTGGTATTTCATTTCCCGCAACCGTTTTTGCGACTCATCATTCTTCTCAGCCAGTTCTTGTTGTTTCCTGGTGAGTTCTCTGAGTTCTGCTCTGCAGATATTTAGCTCATCTTCCAAGTCTTTGAGCTTAACTTCCAAATTCCTTAAGGTTCTTTTCCCTTAGAGGAATGTCCCTCTTCCTCGTTGATGGACTTGGTACATATCCTACTACACCATGCCACAATACATGTTTCCTTTCACTGCCCGAGTCCTACTATGTGCTGCCACATACACTCGGATGTTAGTGCACAAAACAAATTAACAACACATATGCCAGTTGTCATCTTACCATGTAAGGCCAAGTATGTAATCCTGCAGTTGTCACACATCCTTAAGATCATCATCAACCACATTTGAAGAAACTAACGATCACAGAAATCTTAAATCTTAAACCATCATCATGCCAAAGCAAAAAATAGAGTTCAACCTTTGACCCATACTAACAACACTATTTAATATCATCCTCACTTCTAAGGCCACACTACTATTTTAATCAACTTTTTAACACATGACAAATTTAGCCCTTTTATCAAGGTCAGTGTTCCCCGAGTGAATGCTCTTCTCTTACCCCTGCTTTGTATCATGAATGGATGAATGTCTAAACTGCCCCCCCCCCCCAACAATGTTCGATTGAATTCGTGTTCCCATAGATGAAATCTAAATCGGTGAACATTGTTGCAGTGTCCTAGCTTCATTGATTATTTTCCTTTTTTCCTTGCAAGTCTCTCTCTAATCACATGGGTCTGCATAATTCAAAAGATTAGGTTTTCTAAAGGCACGCCAACCAGCCTTTAATGGCTATCAACAACAGTCTAGATTTTCCTCACAAGGAAACATTTGCATCCCAAGCAAGTAACCTCCTTAGCTCTGGAATCTATGTACATTTTGACTCTAACCATTTTAATTATAATTATAATGCAAAATATTTACATTGCATTTTCATAAGGAACTCAGGTTGGGGCTGTCACAAACTCCTCCCCCTTGAGGGAACACCGTCCTCGGTGTTCTTCTGCTCTTATGCAATACCGAAAACAAAATAGAACACATATTGTTTTATGGCGCTTTATATGTACAGTTCCACATAGTATTTACAATACTTCATGCATTCGCTTCAACTAGTAAATGAAAGTATAATCAAAGTTCAGCCATTTTCCATGGAAATCTTTGGATATTTTAAGTATGTCCGGACCAGTGTTACAGGAACCGTCCCCGCCCCCCCAACGATCTGGAGGCAGAACCGTGTCCCTTACAGATCCACCACCGATCCTTTGGCGGAACCTCGGATCCAAGATTCTGCCTTTTTTTGGTGATTCTTGGAAATTTGGATCCGTGGGGGTCGGATCCGCGGATCCGGAAAGGATCGGGTGCAGATCTGTGGAGGTTCGGGCGTGTATCCACCGCGGATCACGAGCGGATCCAAGAGAAGGTGGACGGTTCACACAGTTCCGCGAGGCTTTTTTTGTTATGTTTTGGAAGGAACTACACTTTCCAAATACTCCCAAGGTGCCCCTTGATGTTCCCTAGACGCTTCCTAGATGCTCCCTAACAGTAATGTTAAATTCTTAAAGTAAAAGTGACATTCATCTTTACCTTTCATTTCCATCCTTTTACTTAAATTTTTAACATAATCATGAAATGACTTGGGATGTTTGAGAGTGGTTCCAACCTCATCAAACTTCATATGGATAAAATAGAATTTCATATCCCATTCAAAATTCAGCAGACTTAACAATTTTCAGGATCAATGGGATTGTGTTGTTTCATTGGATTATATCATGTATGAGGGCATGTTATTGGCATTTAATCAAGAGCACCAAGCCCTACATGTACCCCAGTGTTGATTTTCTTGATTGTTGAACTCCTTTGTCATGGCCTTAGCAATTATGTACCCTTCAGTCAAGTCAAAATCATTGATCAAGCATGTTAAGCTTTCTCTACCATATTATAAGGCTTGGATTAAGTTATTTGATCAAAATTAGACGATGTTGACTAATATCCCTATAGAATTGAAGTAGAGGCAAAGGCTACACAAGAGAAGAGGAATCTAGATTCTAGATGGTTGATGCTGGAATAATTAATCATTGATGTACAATGGATGCCATATCTATCTTGATTTATGTAAAAATATGCATGTTTTCATGTCTTGTACAACTAATTTGGTATATTGGACGTTTTTTTAATATAAATGCAAAAACGAATATATATACATATAGTAGATGCTTCCGAGACGCTTCGCTTCCTAGATTTTTGGGAAATGATGCCTCCATGTCTCCGCTTCGTGCACCGTTGGTGTGGACCATCCTGGTCTGTTCTTCATCTTGGATTGCCTCACATGTCCAACACTTGACATCCTTGCGCTCCTTTTCCTTTCAACTCATTGTATCTAGGCACACTCCCATTGTGCTCCTTATCACAATCAACCAAGCTCATGACCAAGAAACCAAAATTTATATATTTCAGCCTTCCCTTCTCTGCTTCTCAGTCCCTCGGGCAATCTGGTTACCCCCCTCTCCATGCGATCACTCACCTTCCAATTTCAGGCATCCCCTTCTCTGCTTCTCAGTCCCTCGAGCGATCCATCCCATGGCAAGGCTTCCTCGCATCGGCAGGAGCTCAATCTGAGACATCTCATAGCATGCTTCATGGTGCTTAGTGGGCATCATTGAGTTCCAGTGTCCCACAATGGCTCTATTGTCATTCCACCTTGTGGTTAATTCATTCATTCGAACCCGGTAACCCCATACTCATTCCTAAATCATGAGAACACAGACTTCATGAGATTCATCATAAGGAGCTATAATAGTTTAAGCCAAACCTTATTAGCAATGTACACCAGTAGTGAACTTGGAATTCTGCTTTAATTCCTAGCACAGTGAAACCAAGTCAACTCATGATCCAAACCATCATAAATCAAAATATGGTATTTTGATTTGTAATTTAAAGGCTCAAAAATCAATAAAATTCTGATACTTATCTTAATTTTCTCCTTGCTTCCTTCTTTGACCACGTACAAACATCGGATGGCTTGTCATCCCGGCAAGCACTCAATGCCTTCTCTTCTCTTTTGCACTTACACATCGGATTGGTTGCCATCCTGGCAAGCACCTAGTGCCTTCTCTTCTCTTAACCACGTACACACACACGATGGATTGCCATCCTGGCAAGCACACAGTGCCTTCTATTCTCCTCTCTTCAACTACCACACACACTGCATCGATTCCCATCCCAACAAGCAGCCAGTGGTGGGTGTATGGGATATAATCAAGCATAATCGCTACCTTGCGAACATGGGCACTACCAACAAGGAGTCACTACCAATCTGGGTAGTCTTTTGTCGATAGGAATTCAGGTGTATCCCACACCTTCATGAGCCTAGGCAGTCCCATACCTACTTGTCCCACATCTCACAACACCAAGGCCCAAGCAGTCCAATACCTGCCTACCCAAAACATTACACAACATATGCACATATACACAGTGTTCTGCAACACATACACGTACACATGACACAACACAACAAATGCACATGCACAACATAACACATACACATGTACAACACGATAGATGCACATGTACAACACAACACATACATACATACAACACAATAGATGCACATGTACAACACAACACATAGACAACACATGTAACATGGTATGACATGTGCACAACGATGTTGTCAAACCCAAAGATCACGTTGTCTCCGTCCACATACACTAGGAAACACTGCCTCTAGTGTCTTTTACACATGTTGTAGATCATAATGCTTTGTTCTGCTGATATCTTCTTCTGATATACTCTCAGTGTTTCCTATTCATGACATAGCATTGTCATATTTCATGAATCATATTCACATGTTAAAATAATAGATCAGCTAGGGCCATCCTTGCCCCCTTAATTATTTATTAACCAGGAACATGTCATGCCATTCACATCTGCATTGAACAAGTTTAACCAGTCCCTCTTCCACAAGAAGAGCCCCTAACAAAACTATGTCAAACAAAACAATTGTTCATATTGCATAGAACAATTGGCATGATCTTGGACATATCACATACCCCTTTTGCCATTCTCATGACTATTATACCACTGTCCATTATTTCCCACAATCCGAACCAGTCTTCTAAGTGGTTTATTAGCACCAAGGCACCACCTTCAGTGACAGTTAGGTTCAATACTTTGACCAAGGATTCTATTTGGAAGTTAATACACTCATCGGATTCCTCACAAAACAGGGAATCTCATTGGATGACCTTGTAATGCCATCCCAAACATGCGATTGATATATTCATCAAAAAAAATTATAAGCATAATTAATGCGTAACCAATTATCCTTCCACAAGAATGATTCTTGACAATAACCTGTCAAACACAATGGCATTGCATATACTCATTTAATCATCGACATAATATAACAGATATTCACACAATATTAGACGAAATCAAGGTAAGGAAACCTCTTGTGCTCATGCAATGAACACACTCGTTTGAAACAACAGTTTCCAAATCAGTTTCTATCCCCATCACACAAGTGCACTTATGTGTACACATGCATATTCATAAACCAAACCAATTCAAGGCTTCTCCACAAGGCTAGCAACAACCTTGAAGTCTCATATTCTCCAGAGTTCACAGGGAATCTATTCAGCACATATATATATGTATGCGTCAAGGAATTTGAGGGAGTGCCCCATCCTCCCTCTCGGTGTTCTATATTGTGGATTCGTGTCCTTGTGGCTCGTAGGAATTATTGTCTTCTTTCTTCTTCTTCTTGCGGGGACAGTCCTTTTTTAGATGTTATTCCCCCCAACACCAACAAGAGAATATCCCATTCTCCTTTTCAACCTTACGAGGCTTCTTCTTGTTGTTACCATTCCTCCTTTTTGAGGGTTCAGCTTGGCATTTCATCTCCCGCAACCACTTTTGCAACTCATCATTCTACTTAGCGAGTTCTTGTTGTTTCCTAGTGAGTTTTCTCAGTTCTTCTCTGCAGATATTAAGCTCATCTTCCAAGTCTTTGACCTTAACCTCCAAATTCCTGAAGGTTCTTTTCCCTTGGAGAGATGTCCCTCTTCCTCATTCTTGATGGGCTTGGTCCATATCCTATTGCACTATGCCACGATACATGTTTTTTCACTGCCACCGAATCCTATTATGTGCTGCCACATACAGTCAGATGTTAGTGCACAAAATAAATTAACAACACATATGCCAGTTGTCATCTTAACATATTAGGCCAAGTATGTAATCCTATAGTTGTAACACATCCTTAATATCATCATCAACCATGTATTATAGACCAAGGCACCAATTATCACATGCATAAGCTAGCAAAAAATAGAGTTCAATCATTCACCAATACTAACAACACTAGTTAATATCAACCTCTCTTCTGAGGCCACACTACTGTTTTAATCAACTTTTTAACACATCAAGAATTCAGCCCTCTTATCAAGGTCAACAATAGCTATGGCATCTGCAACATCAAAGAGTCGGTTAGAAAAAATCTCATGTTCTCTTAACATTTATTATACTTATAATTGTCATTTTCACACAGATGCATTATTGGACCCGCATGTAATTCAAGTTAACACATTTCGTAACATCATCACTCCTGCAACTAGTCGATAACTAACCATGATCTTTGTTGCTATAACAAATACCTGCAACCAAGTATTTATCAATCACTTGGTTCCCTAAAAGTTTCACAACATCATACCTCTAATCTCATGTTATCTTAACATTAATCATACTTATAATTGTCATATTCACACAGATGCATTATTGGACCTACATGCAATTCAAGTTAGCACATTTCGTAACATCGTCGCTCCTACAACTAGTCAGTGACTAACCATGATCTTTGTTGCTATAACAAATATCTACAACCAAGTATTTATCAATCACTTGGCTCCCTAAAAGTTGCGCAACATCATACCTCTAATCTCTTAAGGCACTATATCATATACGAGCCATTGGATGTTCCTATCTAATTTGCATATATATCTGTATATATATATATATAAGGTCAATAGTAGAGAAAATTTTATGCAACACAAGCAATCACTGGATTATGCAAGCATTCACATGCACACATATCTCAATTGAAACGTTAGCCACATGTCTCAAAATCTAGGACCTAATGTGTGCATTTTACATGCCAACATAATGTTTAAAAATCAGAAGTCGTATGCACATATATATATAAATATACCTGCTTGATTACAATCATGCCTTTATAGGTACGAAGGAATCAATCTTCCACATGAACACCTACCATCTTATAATCGACAATCACCATATTCACGAATGCATGTTGGGTATGCGTGCAATCACATAATCCATCCATCATAATGCTACACCAAACATTCACTTGCACAAGTAAGAAACCAACATAATTAGACAATCATCAAGCACATCATTCTCTAGCAAGCTATAGAAACTGCATCTACAAGGTCCACACCAGACGTCTACCTTTGAGTTCATCTGGTTCCAGTATGACAAGAAAGCATTAACCACCGATGAAAAAACACCACTAATAAACACAATAACCATTTCATCATATAGAAATAGTCAACCACCATCGGCGTCCTTGCCATATGCCAACCAAGCCATGAAACTCTCACACCCCAATTAGCTAGCATACACAGATACAAAATTTAATAAAGATACATAATGAAAGCAATCACAAGAAGTTTTCCCAGGGTTCCTTGCATCACATTAATAGTCACGTACATATTCTCCCAAGCATGCAAAGGCTCACCATATGACCAACAGTGATGATACACTAAAACAATCATATATTCAACCATGCCACATAACTAGAGCACCACATCAATGCATTAATCATGTCTTACAGGAATTAAAACTCGTCCCTAACTATTATCAGCCTTATTCTTTAAACAAAGGCATTAACCACAAGAACAAGTGCTTACAAGGAAATACATGGCAACCAACACATGAAATCAACCATGTTGATGCCAACTAGCAATCACATGCATTACCAAGGCATTTATCACAATAACATGCCAAACATCATTGCAGTTAATGTGCAATTCCAATCAACGCCTTGAGCGGGATACCATCGTACTCACATCAACGCTTTTGAGCTCCATCCCAAAACCAAGGATCCATGTGGTAAACCAATTTTAGACCAACTTTTAACACCTAAACATTATCTTAGCTAATTTTCTAGAGATCATTACGAAACCCCTTTTCGGGAACTCTATTGCTACTCGCCCATGATAGAGCTTGTTGACCACTACGTGTCAATGACCCATAGCAGTACACCTTTTTTCGCAAAAGGGATAACGCTTGATCAACATGTCCGTTCTGTTCAACTATCATCATCAGCCTGATCATGTTATATTGTAAACCCTTTCTGCATGTATAAATTGTAAATAATCTCAGCAGATCCGTGTTGTGTATGTAATTGTTTAGGTAAACCTAATTTTTTTATGACAATCTACATTCCAAAAGGTTTTTTGTCTCACCGATCCATAATCGGTAGATTTTTCCTTCAGCCTTACCCCAAAGCCGAAATGGATTTCGTCACCAGAGTGTTAGGGGAGTCCTAGTGTGCTAGATCGAGTCTATGTAAAAGTGATTTGGGAATAATCCTAACTATTTGGTTAGGTTATTTTATTAGAAATTGCTTGATCTGCTAGATTATATTTGTGTCGCAAAAATGGGTAGTCTATGAGGGTCTTTTTTTTAAAAGGGTTTTCCCCCCGTGAGATGTAAAAACTGTAAAAAATCATGATGTAAAGTGTCTTGACGGTTAGAAAAATAATTTATCCCCTCATAGGTCCTAGGTCCTAGGTAAACCTAAATTTTCCAGAGGTAAAATTCGTGGATCCTTTAAAAAAAAATTAAACCTTAACTGGTCTAGGGACTAAGGTTAGTTGAATATTTTGCTAAATTTTATGTCTTAGGTCCCTGGGGTTAAGTCAAAGTCAAAGTTTTAAGGAAATAAATGCAAAATTTTAATTTTTGAATTTATTAAAATGCATTTAATTGAAAAGTTCGAAATTTCCTCAATATTTAAAATTTCGACAAATGAGATTAAAAGAAATTTTGATCCTCATCAATAGTCGAGATCGCTTTGACAAGGATCACTCAAACTAGCCGTTGGGAAATTTATCTTTAAATAGGGGGTTAGTTGTCAGTTGAGATCATTCGATCTTGGAGTCGTGTGCTAAGTGAAAGCTCTCTTGTAATCTTTTTTTTATGTGCAATAAAGAAAGACTTTGGGGTTAATCTCTGTTGGTGTTACTCTTCATGGGAATGTTGTAAGACGTGTTATTTTCATGCATAGATTTCCTGTTCAGCCATTGATAATAGTTTTCTAAAGAGTGGTTTAAGCACAGGTATCTTGCTTGATCACTAGGGTTTGAATGGTAATTTAATTTCTGGATATTATGGCAGGTTTCTCTATTAGATCTAAAATTTATTATCGTTTTCTCGCTCTGAATTGAGTTGTGCAGGGAATTTTGATTTTTAAGATCATCGGGTATTCGGGGAAGTTTTCAGTTGAACCAGCCAACTCCCAATTAGTATTTTTTGAAGAGCCCAGCTTGATTGAATCACGGGCTTATCATTAAAAATTTCATTGTTGATGCATGAAGGGTTTTTGGCGAAGCACGTCCCTTTAGATTTAAAATTTTTTAAAAAATTCTGTGCAAAATTGATAATTTGGCTTTTCAGAGCCTTAGATTATCAAAGCTAGGAGCGGAGTTGGACTCATACTCGCCAGATCTGCTAGATCTGCTACTCCTGTGTATAGATCTGTAATTTTATTTTTTTTGCTGACTTAGGGTTTCCAATTTTTTTGGTATATCGGGATTTTGGGTGTTTGTTTTCAGGAACAGGTTGCAGATCTAAAGGTGAAGTTCAATTCTGAAGCCAGATTTAGGCCCCGGAGGGTAATATCCGGCCTCAGAACCAGCTTTTGCAGGAGCATTCTTTCTACAATTCGAGGGTTTGAAAATTTTTTAAATCTGAATTTTTTTTTTTTTAGGCTTACATGGGCAAATCTGAACTAGAAGTATAACATTCTAATTAAAAAATTTATGGGAAATACTTAAGAGTTTTATTGGGTTTTCGTTTAATCTCTCTCTGTTGCCTGGGGTCTTTGTTTCATTGCAAGAAAATTTCGAGATTTTGTTTGGGTAATTTATTTGAAACCCTCGCGGCTCTCAAACACTGTAAACCTTTTGCATCCCTCTCTACATGTTTCCCTCCTCTCTCTGCTGCGTTTTCCTCCATCCACACGTTGTCACAAAAAAAAAAAAAAAAAAATCCATATTTTTTTATTTATTTTCCACCTCAACACTGGCCATTCCCTGTTGTCCGTTGCTCTCCCATTTTCGTGTACCTGCAAGCAAAACCACCACTTCCACGTATTCTTCTACGTACTCTCTGCCTGTCTATGCAGCTCCCTCCAAGGTACTCTTCATCCCCTACACGCTGTCCATTCCCTCACGCAGTTGCTAACCTGTGTGCCACCCATCACTGTCTTCTACCTGCATTCGTAACCCTTTGCAGCGTCACTTCGCAGCCTCTCAAATTGCGTCTATTCCACTGTCGAGCAGTTTCGTTCCTCTACACGTAGCTTCCTCCACCCTCAAACTTTCGTCTATCCACAGCCTTTGCGTGATTCATTGCTTCCATCAACCTGCGTCCATCCTATCCTCATCTCTCCACGTTGCACTAACCTCTTCGTCGTTCAACCTTACCTTCACGCAGTTCTCCTCACGCAATCTGCTCAGCCATTCATTTCTGCAACGTATCATTTCACCATCGCTCAGATTTCTGTAGCTGCCATCGAACTTTTCTGCTCCAAACGCCGTACCTGCAACAGCAAAACAATCATACATTTGCATATATGCATTAGTTTAGCTTAGTTCTGTTAGGGTTAGCGCTTGATTTTTATTAAGTATCGTATTTTTAGACTTCAGTTCTTTTAAATTTTAATTAGATTCGTTCTTAAATTTTTTATTTAATTTCCTTTTTTTTATTTTTCACCTTTTTATTTTTTTTCATTACAAAATCATAAAAATAAAAATAATAAAAAATATAAAATCCTCATAAATCTAAAACATTTAAAAAAACAAAAAATAAAAAAGGGTTTCTCTTTGTGACTTTTGACTTAAATTTTTTTTATTCTTTCTTTTTATTTTATTTTTGTTATTAAAAAAAATTGTGCCATAACAAAATTTCTCCATAGTTAAATGTGCTTAATTTTTTTTTATCTAAAGATTAACTATTTGAAAGTGGCGAACTTCCTATATTTGAGTCATTGAGCATAATCATTTAAATTCTAGGATCTAAGCTGGTTAGCTTTTAAATTTTGTGGTCGATTAAGGTATTTGTCTCTCCTAAAATTTAATTGCTAAGGCTTTGTGCATCTATAGAAAATCTATCGTGATTGCTTGGATTATTTAATATTCATTACATGCTAGACATTTTGAAAAATATTTTCAAGTGATTGTTAAAGAATTTTATTGTGGAATTGCAATAGATTTCATCTTCCTAAGAAGAAGTTGATAATGAATTACTTGGATCATTAAATCCATAAGGCACTAGTATTAAACATTTAAAATCTAATCAAATTTTAAATATCGCTAGGCCTTAATGAAGTTTTTGATTGCCTCGTTGTGTCTCCCTAACCGGTTGATTCCCAGTTGTTCTCCTTTATCCCATTTCTCCATAGGGTCTACCCCCCTTAGCTTGTTGTAGGGAGACAACTTAAACGAAGAGATCGAGGATCAGGGTGACAGCCCCCGATCTGAGCATTGTCGCGGTACCTAGACACTCTGTGTGACAACATTTTTTGGCACCGCTGCCGGGGATAGAGTTTTTCTGTCCTTGGTTTCTTCGACATTCATCTCATTTCTTTCCTCTCATCCCTTTCGCCTCTCACCAGGATAAGTTCCTTGTCCTTGGCTCCTTGCTTTTTGTTATTCCGTGTTAGACTTTTTGTCCGGGTGGCAACTCCACTTCATCTATCTTCCGCAAGAGTGTATACTAGAAGACATCCAAGTAGTTTCGTTAATCCTGCTCCTGATCCTAAATGGGCTCTCAGAGTACGATTACACAAACTCGCTTCTCGTACCCTTCTTGTTAACCTCGGACAAGAAGCCCTCTCTGATATCCATTTGCTTTTTACTAGCCCGGTCGAGCATGACATCATGGACATATTCGCCCCTTGTAACTTTGCTAACATTCAAGGTTATCCCAATGATATTCCAAAGCATGGGATGGATAAGTTGCCTATCTTTCAGGGCAATAATGCAA
This sequence comes from Pinus taeda, assembly GCA_000404065.3. NCBI lineage: Eukaryota > Viridiplantae > Streptophyta > Pinopsida > Pinales > Pinaceae > Pinus > Pinus taeda. Next base: position 55,126 of record APFE030848621.1, on the reverse strand, counting down.
TTAGCGTTAATTCTCACCTAAAATCTTTTAGTTCATGGTTGGGTAAGTATGCAAGGGCTGCTGATTTTAATCATGAAGATGTAAAAATGATTCTTTTTGTTCTTACCTTGGAGGGCGATACTTTAGACTGGTTTACGGAAAAGCCTCAAAATTCATCTGATTCTTTGCAATCGATTGTTAATGCCTCTAAGGAAAAGTATGGAGATAAAAGAGAAGGGAGACATTTCGTAAAAGCTATCAGTATCATTAAAAAGAGAGAAAATGAGACCGCAAAAGAATTTAACAAGAGGTTTAATGATATTATTAAGGAATTACCTCAATATTATAAACCTACTGATAAGTCTCTTGGGGACTTTTATATTGATGCCTTTAGCCCTGAGCCTTCTTATGAGTTAAGACATGCTAAACTTCCTTATTATAGGGATTGTCAAGCTTTAGCAGTAGAGCTTGAAAAAGATAAGGCAACATCTGGGAAGTCTGAAAGCCCAGGTTTCGATAGGTCTTCAACGAAATTGAAAGAACCTAAAGGAAAAGAGGTTCAAGAACCTGATAACGAACTTGTTCAAAAATTACTACAAAAAACTGAAAGCATGGAGATTAACCCAAGAGAAATTAACCTCTAACCATGCTAAGGAAATAACTACTTTGCAGAATAGGTTGGTCCAAATGGAAAGAGCTCAAACGCAGAATTTCCAGCCTAGAAATAATAATAATAATCGAAATAATAATTGGCAAAAAGGTCAATCTAGTGAGCAGAGACCACCTAATCCCCTTGAAGATACTAATTTGGTCGATGACACTCCGCCTTATTGTCGGGCTTGTGATGCTCTTCATGAGGAGGCAACTTGCCCCAGAGTTAGAAGGATTTTGGATAATGGAATGTTTGGGGGAGGTAATCAAATAAATTGTGTGGGTAAAGAATTTTCTTTGTCTATGAAAGACTAGATGGAAGTTAAGGAAAACAGTCGAGATGTTATGACTCCCACATCAGCTTTTAGTATAAATAATTTTGAAAATGAAGATGATATGATGGTTAAACTTTATGATGAGAAGCCTTCTCCAGAGCGAATCATGGAAATTGCTAAGGATAAGGGTTTAATTTATCAAAGAAGGGATAAAGATCAAAGCGGGAATCAAATTCCCCCTCGAATTTTTAACCCGAGTTCAAACTTTGGATTAGATGTCGATTTGGGAAGTTGGTTTAATAATGCAAAAATTTGGGTTCCTATCTCCGAGATTGTGAAAATTCTGTCCCAAAGGGTTAAGTTACTAAAAGCTATTGAAGCTCCTCAAGTGAATGTTTCTCAACAGAAAGCTTCGGAAGTTGATTATCAAGATGCTCCCTATATATTTGCAAAGTTTAGATTCGGATAACAAGGATCATCAGCCTTTCTTTATTACTTTGATGCTTAATGGATATAAATTGAATAAGTGCATGCTGGATTCTGGTGCGTCAGCTTGTGTCATGACTAAGAGGGTCATGGAATAGCTTAATTTAAGAGTTTCTAGGCCTTACTACAATATATGTGCCATGGATTCTAAGAAGATTGAAGTTCATGGTCTAATCAAGGATTTACAGGTTCATTTATCAGTTTACCCTGACATTATGATTGTTATGGACATTGTGGGGTATGCTTTTATCAAGAAAATGGGCCTCTGATCTAGGAGGGAGTATTATTCAAATGAATTGGTCATATGCTATGATTCCTTCTCCTAGAGGTGATGGTTTTGTGAGACTTAATAGAGAGCCTGAGAGAAGATTCCATGTTGAAGATCCTAGGAGACCTCATAATGAAATAATTAAAGAACAATCGGACATTGGAAATTATGCTATCCTATCTAATTCCATAGTTCTTCCCGATGATAAGGTTGATAAAAACATTGGGGATTTCAAGGATAAAGTTTGGTAAATGTATTTTGATGGGGCATCGTCTAAGCATGGTAAAGGTGCAGGAATAATATTAAAATCTCCCCTTGGTCATATTTTCCGGTTTGCCTATCGATTGGAATTCGAAGCAACCAACAACGTTGCCGAATATGAAGCTTTGTTGTTGGGTCTTGAGTTGGCAAAGGCTTTAAGAGTTAAGTTGCTTAGCATCAAGGGGGATTCTGACTTAATTATCATGCAAATTAAAAATAAATTTACACGTAAAAATCAACGATTAAAGAACTATAGAAATGCTATATGGGATACTATGGAATACTTCGATGCCCTCGACTTGGAGGCTATCCCAAGAAAGCAGAATAGTTCGGCAGATGAGCTTGTTGTAGCTGCTTCTACTTTGCTCTTATCCGATGAGCTGATTAAGGATAAGATAAAAATGGAAGTTATATTTAGACCTTGTTCTAGATAACTCAGAGCATTGGCAAGATTTTGATGACGAGAAACAGGTGGTTCGTTTTCTTGATAATTTGGATGAGTTTGAAAATTTTCGGAAGATGGATCTGATGATCATGAAGATATCATATATCGTACTCCTAGGATTGTGGTTGCTTTAGAACAACACTTTAATCGGCATGATGCCACAAAGATGAAAGAGGAAAATAAAATGGATCTAGGCGAATACATCGAGGTAAACTTTGGTACTTCTAAGGATCCAAAGATCATTAAAATTAGTAAGGGTACTAACATTGAAGAAAGAAAAAAGTTAACCAATTTTCTTCGTGAATATCAGGATGTTTTAGCATTTTCTTATGATGAATTAAAAGGTTATAGGGAAGATGTCATGGAGCACACTATCCCTTTGAAAGATGAAAATGCTAAACCCTTTCGTCAAAAGCTTAGGCAAATAAATCCTAAATTAGCCCCTTTGGTTCAAAAGGAGCTTTCAAAGATGCTTGCAACAGGAATTATTCCAGTGACTAAGGGGTCTTGCTTGGGATTAAACACCAATTACCAGCTAAAATAGGGACTTTAGAGGATCTGGCTCCTCAATCCCACCAACTAACTATTGCAACATTCCTTGGCTCAAGGAATTTAGAGGTTCACCACCATTCCCACGAAAGAGCACAAAGGATTCACCCCCTTTCCAGGGAGTCCATAACAGGGTTGCGGGTGAGTGGCCCCCCCCCCGAATCCGCTCCCGAAGCGCGCTCCGCTAGGGAGTGGATAGGAAGCGACCTCGAGAGCACGCTCCCTGAAAAAAATTGTGCTCCCTTTTTAAGGGATCGAATGAGGGAGCGATCGCTCCCTTTTGCTCCCACCGACGAAAAAACCGCGTAGCAGACAATGAAGGAAGGGGAGGGAAGGGAAGGGAAGGGAGAAATAAAAATAAAAAATAAAAAATAAAATAAAATAAAATAAAGGCCCTCCTCCCCTCCCATTATTCACCATTTGCACAGTGAGAGAGCATGAGAGGAGGGATTTAGGAATTGGAGGCTTGTAGCTTGAGTTGAGGAGGGAGATTGAGAGGATTGCTTGGGAGCTTGAGGAGCTTACAAGGGAGATTGGAGCTTAGGATTGAAAGCCGAAGAGGTAGGATCTATACTCTAATCTAGCATTTGTGTTTTTTATATGTTCATTGCTAAATGAAAATGTTCTCTTCTCTCTTTCTCATTCCCATTCCTCCATTTTATTGTAGGCTCAAAACTTCAAATATCATGGCTATATGGCTTGGCATTCTCTTGTTGTTGGTTTCTTTCTTTTGTTATTATGGTGTTGGAGAGTGGAAGGAGGGTTGATCATGATGAAGAGCATGAAGAAGTGGGTTTTAGTGGAATTGATGAAAACCCTAGAGAGGAGGAGTATCTTGGTGAGGAGGAAGAGGAGAGTGGAGATGATGAGGGCAAAAAAACTAAACCAAACCAAACCCCATTGTGGAAATATGTTTCTAGGCTTGAAGGAGGGGAAGGGGGTGGAACCACTAAATTTACATGCCTCCATTGCAAAAACACTTACACAGGTTCATACACCCGTGCCAGAAGGCACCTCTGTGGGAAAATCCCATGGGAAGGAGATAAACAAATAGGAATCAGAACTTGTTTAAGTGTGTCAACAACACAAAGAGCCAAATACATAAGGGAAGAGGAGGAAGCACAATACAGATCTAAAAGATCAAAGGGTGCCTTTGAACATGATAGCCCACAATCACATGCACAAAGAAATCCATCATCATCCTCCCATGGCAGTGGATATGGAGGCACAAGAACAAACATCTCTTAAAGGCATAGAGCCATATCAGATTTCCTTGATGAAGGGTGTTGGAATCATGTGGATTCAAAAATTTACCGGTTTCTCTATGCATGTGGGATACCATTCCATGATCTTCACTCACCTTATTAGCATGAAATGGTTTTTGCAATTAATGATGCCCCCATATGATACAAGATCCCTGGGTATGACAAGGCTAGAACCGTGGGACCTGATCATGAAAAGGCAAAAATAGCATATTCTTTGGGTAAAATGACAAATTCTTGGAATGGGGTAATCCATATATCTGATGGATGGACAATTGTAAAAGGCAAGCCATTGATAAGTGTTCTTGTTGTGTCTATTAATGATGCAATCTTCCTTTCAACATATGATTACTCAAAAAAGTTCAAGACCACCATCAACATTGCAGAACCATTACTTCAAACAATTGAGTGTATTAGGCCATACAGTGTCTTCCAAGTCATCACTAATAATGCTTCTAATTGTAAGACAGCGGGAGCAATTATTGAAAATAGATACCCCAACATATTTTGGTCTAGGTGTTTGGTTCACAAAATGAACCTTTTGATGCATGATATTATTAAGAACAAAAACCATCAATACAAATGGATTGGTGATTTGTACAAGAGAGGCAAAAAAATGTTAAAATTTATTACAAATCATAGCAATACCCATATGGTCTTTTCTGCAGTCACTCAAGGTTGGAGTTGTTGAAGATTACAAAGACTAGATTTGCTAGCTATTACCTCACCTTCAGGCGCCTTTTGAAGGTAAGAGAGTCATTGGCTAGCATGGTATCAAGTCAAAACTGGTAGGTATTAAAGGATGGGGCTCCAACTGTAGTTGACAGGCAAGGTTTTGAACAGGTGGAGGAGACCGCTCTTGATGGTCTGTTTTGGGCACGTGTGAGGGAATTTTTGCAATTCACCAAGCCCATTTATAGCATGATTCGTTTTGCAAATACAAATAAACCAGTAATTGGGAAGGTGTATAAGAAGATGGATAACATGTTGGGGCAAATAAAAGATATTGTTCAGGAAAAAGATCCCAACTTGTATACAATGATTCACAATTGTGTGTGTGCACGGTGGAATAAACTTAATGTTCCACTACATGCCTTGGAGTATATCCTTATGCCAAAATAATACTCTCCATCTTGGTTGGGCCAATCTGCTCCTGGAGGTGGGGTTAGGATCAAACCCCATACAAATCCAAAAGTATCTAAACGATATATGGAAGCATTAGCCAAGTTGGTCCCTTACAAGAAGGAGTGTGCTAATCTACGTCTTGAATTAGGCAGATACTTCAGTTGCACTGATTCGTTTGGTTCTTTGCATGCAATGGAAGATAGAGACAAATTTTATGCTCTCACATGGTGGAGGCATATGGCAGCGAGGGACTTCGAACAAAATTGGCAAAAAAAGTACTCTCACGGGTTGTAAATACTTCTTTTGTAGAGAGGTGTTGGAGCACCTACAGCGTCATCCATATGTGAGAAGAAACAAACTCAATGAAAACCGGGCAAAAATCTTGGTTTATGTGCACTACAACTTGAGGTTGTTGAGTCATTATTGTGATCGGGTTTATGATGATACATCATATAAAACTTGGGACGACCCAAAGGACGATAATTTGGAGGATGACACTATACATATAGAAGAATTGGAAGCAGAACTTTTGAAAGATAATGATGAAGCAACAACAGCCATGCCACCCCCACCATCCAGTAGCAGTGCTCAAGTTCCAACAACTGTTCTTTTGCTGCCACCGCCTCCATCTACATCCTCACGTGGAGGGCATGTGCCTTCCGATTCTGGTTGTGTGACTATGCAGGAGGAGACTCCTAAAAGACCACCACGACCTGCTCAGAAATTAGACATTTCTCGTGACGAAAAGAGGCCCAAGCATTAGCAATAGATAATAGATTTACTTGTCTTTTCTAGTTTCTAGTAGTTTTGATAACTATTGATTCTTTCATATTTATTATGATACTTTTTTGTAAACAATATATGACAATTTAAGTTTGAAGTTGGCAATTATAACTCATTGGTAATGAATTATGAACATGATGCTTCTGAAAGATGAAAGTTGAAATTTGTTTCATTTCATTTCATTTCATGTTAGAATTTTTATATAGTTTTGGTGATCAATGATGATAAATGTTATGTATTGAATTTTGAAAGCTTGAAACTTTAAGATTGATGAATCATGAGACTCGATATGTTGTATGTTACTAACTTGTGGATGTGGTTGATGAAGATTATAACTTCTAGAGGATTGATGTTATATGGTTCAATATATGTTTTTATGCTTTTTATATCTAGATTCATCATTCTACATGTTTTTGTTGACATATATGCATCAAAATATATAAAAATTCTCTCCCGAACCGGGAGCTTTTGAAAAAGTCGCTCCCTGCTTCCTTGGTCCATAATCCACTACAAAACAAGGGGACCAGGGAAACTTCAACAGCGGCTTCCACTAATGTTGTCTCAAGGGATGGTCTCTTCCCAAGTTGTCCAGGGTTTCAAAGATCACTATCTCAACCCACGACAAACGGGGAACCTAAGAGCCATTCTCCTTCACTTCTCTTCAGCTTTTCTCTATGCTGAGTAATGCTCGAATGGATATTGAATCCAACCTTAAGGAATAAATGTTCCTCGAGTGAATAATCTTCTCTTTTCCCTGCTCTGTATCCTAAATGGATGAATGTTTGAATCCTCCTACATGCCCCCCCGTGTTCAACTGAATTCGTGTTCCCATAGATGAAAGTCTAAATAGGTGAACGTTGTTGTGAAGTCTCCTAGCTTCATTAATTCATGTCCTTTTTGCCTTACAAGCCTCTCTCTGATCACATGGGCCTGCATACTTCCTTGCAGCCCAATGTAATTCAAAAGACCAGTTTCTCTAAAGGCACACCAGCCAGCGTTTAATGGTTGTCAACAACAGTCCAGATTTTCCTCATAAGGAAACCTTTACATCCCAAGCAACTTCCTCGGCTCTGGAATCTATGTCCTTTTTGACTCACCTATTTTAATTATAGTTACATTGCATTTTCATAAAGAACTCGGGTTGGGGCTATCACAAAGGATCTCAAGGTTGAAAGAGGAAACGTCAAATCTCTAGAAGCCTTAATAAAAAGAATGAAGAATCAAAGGAGACCATCATTAGCCTTAAAGTGTAGTTGGAAGAAGCTAGAAAAATTGAAGAATCAGTCATAAGAGAATTGGAAGAAAGCAACAGGGCAAGGGAAAATCTAGAAGCAAATATAGTCTCTCTACGAAAGGAAGTACAAAAAGGAAATGTCCAGCAAAACTTTGCAAATAGCTCCAAAGCACTGGATGCGCTCATCAGGAGTCAAAGGCCAGACAAGATTGGGCTACAGGGAAACAATTGTAAAAGGCAAGAGTTCCTCCAAGACAAAAAAGGTAGATGGACAGAAAACTTATGCAAAAATTGCTAAAGGATCTATCAAGAAGAAAGGACCAGAAGGTTCAAGATACACAAAATCAATAAGAAGGCTCTTCGAGAACAGTACCACAAAGAAGGTATCCCCCTCTCAAGTACCAAACCATCTTTCTTGGTGTATGTTATTCTTGTGGAAATTTTGGACATAAAATTGTGAATTGCCAGGTCTATGATAGGAATAGAACCAACTTTGGAAAATCTTTCAAAAACGATTAACCCATAAATTCTCGAAAGAATTACAGGCAAAACTGTAACAGGTTTGGATATTTAAGCAAAGAAGTAGAATGCCATATATGCAACGAATTTGGACATTTGGCTAAAGATGGCAGGTTAACCGCTCCCCCAAGAGAATCACAGCAAAATCAAAATGCTCCTCCAAAGGTCAAGAAGAAGAAAACTGAGAGACTTGCCATAAAAGCTCAAAGCAAGAAGAATGTGTGGTATGTTGATAGTGGTTGCTCAACACATATGACCAGAGACAAAACCAAATTCATATCTTTGAAAGAAAGAAAGAGATGGAACAATATCTTTTGGAAATGACGGATCTGCAAATGTTATAGGAACACGCACAATCAAGCTTTGAAGCAAGGCTACTACAGCGAAAGATAAGCTTCTCATATATAACATGAATCATAGTCTGTTGAGCGTAAGACAAATGTACAATCAAGGACACACACTGCTCTTTGATTCAAAGAAATGTGAAATAAGGAGAGAGAAATCCAGCAAATTGGTGACAACTAGAACTCAAACTCCAATAACATATACAGTTTGGATGAGACTATCAACAAAGGTTGTTTCTTGGCAAAAGAAGATGAAAGTTGGCTCTGGCACAGACAAATGGGACAAATAAACTTTGACAACCTTCTGAGAATCAATAAAAAGGAAATTGTGATTTCAAAACCAACCAACACTTCCTGGGTAGGAGTGGTTAATGAAGGACCCCATTAGGTGGTTTCAACCCATAAGGGAATGACATGTCCAAGGTACAACCCTCAAATGGCAAGTGTCTTGTGAAATAGTGATGGAACAGAGCGGGGACAAAGGGAAGGCTCCAAGCCACATGCCATGGTCCAAGGGTAACTATGACAAGGGAAACCCACACCCTAAGTGTCTAAATGTAAGGAGGGAGCATATGTGGATGCATGAGTTACCTTGGCCTTTGTTTTTCCACCCCTCTTATGTTTGTTGATTTTTATTAATTTTTCTTTTGTATTACTGCTCGAAGCTCCCAAGATAAGAGCATGCTTTGTATGATATGGCAACATTTATTATCCCCTTAAGGTGGGGCAGCTCATCGCCCACCAGGGGTTGGGACATGCAAGGATTCCTTTCAATAATGTGTTAGGGCATAGTTGGCCCTGTTACCCACCACGTTGTGGGTGATATCCCAAGGTGAAATATTTCGCCATTTCTCTGCCACCTAAGTCATCCATGTGGTCCCTCACCCACCTGTATTGATCGTGTGTTTGAAGGTGGGCCTCCCAAACCTAAAGGTATGTCTTGTCATTTGGTAATTGAGTGTTGGGTTTACTAATCATGGATACTTCTAGGTATGGATTGATGGGTTGATTTGGTGGAAAGAGTGGCATGGTTTGTGCTCCGGTCCCCTTCATCTCTTTTGGTTGTTAGACTTGGATCTTAGTCCCATGGAATCTCCTTTATTGACCATTCGGTTCTAGGGAGGTACTACTTGGGAAACCCCAACTTTGGGTGTGTGGTCCCGCTCCTTTATCCGCACATATTACTCCCTTTACACTCACTATACCCCCATTCATCTTTTCTCCCACCAAGGTCCACATTCCCATTCTGGGTCCACATAGGGCTATTTCTCCCTATCCCCTTGCCCCCACACCTTTGATCAAGCCTAGAATGATGCCCCAGAGGTTCAAGCAATTAAAAGAAAAAGTGAAAAGCATAAATCCACATTTAACAGGGAATTGTACCACAAAATGCAAAAGATGGTCAGGACAAAAATAATTAACACGTGGGCAAAAGCCATTATATGATCTCTACCCCAATCATTAGCCATCACCCTGGTTCCAAAGGCCCTAGATGAGCCTCCTCTATCATTCAAGAACCCATGATTGTCCCAAACCCTAGAGGGCAATGAACTGCCCTACCCAAAAGGGGGTAATCACTGATATATCTTAAATATCATGCTCTTGTCCTTTGAGCCTCAAGCAGTTAATTAAAGAAAATTCATAAAAGGCAAAAGGTATATGAAGATGGGTGGAAAAATCAAGGTCAAGGTACCTCATGTACCACGATTGCTCCCTCCTATACATTACATGCCCAAGTCTAGGCTTCCCCTTATCTAGCTACCCATATGCCCCACTATGTGGCCCAGGATTACCCCTCTCACTCCCTATTCCATTCCACTTATTTGTCACTTGCCACCCCCATTAGAGGGATGTACCTTGGACATACTATCCCCTTTAAGGGCTGAAAGCACCTAATAAGGTACTTGGATAACACCTTTGGAGCTTGGAGACACTAGCACATGCAAAAGCCCACTATGGAAGGGCATGACATTATGAAGTGTCCACATTGTTATCCATCATTTGTAAGTGTTTTACCCGATTATTTTAATGATTGGTTGTATTGGAAGCCTAAGGGACGCATTGGATCTTATGAAGGATTACAGGTGGTTTCCATTTGGGTTTGGTTTCCCTATATCAGATCCTAAACCCCAGAGGTCTACATTGGCACATGTAGGGTGTGCATAGAGAGCCATGGGCCTCCACAGCAGCAGACATCACTCTACAGATCTTCATGGATGCTCAGAGATTACTAGCGATCCACCTTTAGGATGATGATGATATGCTTGGTACATTATGCCCAGCAGGCGCCCACAGGAGCCCCACACTCTTAACAGGTGCCCCGGGACTTGTACGAGGTCATGGTAGCATTCATTCCACCACTTGGACCCTTACAGAGGATTCATATGGAGACCCATGGGGTCATCTATGTGCCCTCATACCCAATGGGAGAACCACTGGTCTACTACTTGGAAAACAAGGGGCCACCCCCTTGTCCATCATCATATTCCAAGGAATTTATTCCTCAATATGGCACTTTAGGATATTATTGAGGCTTTAGAAGGCCCTACGACATGCACATATTATTATTTGGCCCCTTGTGAGGCTTATTTTTACACTTATGAGCTAGTTTAGTGGACTTGTCACCAATAGGGGTTTTATTTGCACATTATTTTATCATTAGGGGCTAATGTAGGCCCATAGGCTAATTCGAACTCCTTAGGAGGTTATTTATTGATGTTAGGTACACTCATTTGTATCATGACTTGACTTGGGATCTCTCTAATCATTAGGAGAATTTCACAATTTTTTCCTTGGTGGATATTTTTGGAGATGGATGAATTTTGATGTATGGATTTGGGCTATTTCTCTTGTCTTGGAGCTTTATTTAGCAAACGAAATATTGGTTGGATATACTCTATAATGTTGTAAGTAAATTTTAATGCTATTATTCTTGTTCCTACATACTATTAAAATTAGGGCTAGTTGCTACATTATTGAAATGTGGAATTGAGCATGTTTTAGCTAATTTAATGTATGGGCCAATGTTATATGAATGAAATGTCCTAGAGATTTATTCATCTCGAGAAGCTTGCATCATTTGCTTTGAAGTATAAATGCTTGAAGTTCACTTTTCTTTTCTTTCTCTCAACATTGAACGAAGTTGACTTTCTGGGTCTCCTTGATCAAGAAACCAAGTTCTTACTCATCATTATCCTTGACTCCATATCCCCAAGTGAACTGGGCACTGATCCCTCAAAAAGGGTGATCAGTTTAACCCTCTTTTTACCATTTCCCCCTTTTTTCCCCAAGTCTAGCCCCATTAGGTCACCTAGGGCATCAATTTCTTAAGAATTGACCCAAGGAAAAATTTTGATCTCCTATAGGCTACTGCACTGGTGGATCCCCCCCTTCTCCTCCAAATTTGAGGCAATTCTAATAATGGAATCTTTGGGAATCTCAAGCCCTAGCTCTGGGATCAAAATTGTGCATAGGCATCCCCAAGGCTAGACCTCAATAGGATCAATTCAACCTTTTGAAGAAAGTATTCTTGATTGGTCCTTTCCCCTCTCCTTGTCCAGAATAGGAACATCATTGGTTGCTACATTCCATCCCTGAACCTGGGTTGGGTCCACTTGGCCCCGTGTGGTCCCACTTCTCATTAAAGAATATTTGTCAAGGACCATTTGGGAATCCAAGTTTCCCAAGGATTATAGGGATTGAGAAACTTGTTCATAAGCCTATCCTTTCTCCCTCAACCCTCCAATCCTCACCCCCTTATCGGTGGTGGACCAAGTCCCTTGCTTGAAAAGCAAGCAAGCTCCATTCAGGGTCACTTCTCACCTATCCATTGACCTATACTTTACAAGTGAATCCCTACACTACCGAGACTCCTCCCATCGGTGAAAGTCCGTAAAGAGCAGGGAGACTTAGTTGTGGTGACAATGGGCTAAGCCTCCACCGTTACCCTTAACCTAGTAATTTCCCTCTTAGGAACCCCTTTAGGTCCCCTGCTGGTTCGAGCGGTAACATTTCTGGCGCTGTTGTCAGGAAGGAAGCAAGTCTGCCTCCCTAGTGAATCATTGAGGAATTGATTCATTAACGACATTTCTTAACATTCCTCTACTGACTCCACGATCTCCATCCCCAAATGGAAAGCCATGAGACACTAACCTATCATCATAGAGAAAAACATGAATCACGTGTCCCTTTCCATGATAGGAAGCTCAAGAAACTAATCCATAAGCATAAAATCTTTGCACCTTTCAACTTTTCAAAAGTAATTGGGGCCATATTCACCCCCCTTCCAGAGGATGATGGCATACCTACATTTAGTGGGGAGGAAGATCCTCACGAACATCTTCTAAGGATTGAGGGCCTCACCTGTGGGGAATCTTATAATAAGTTCAACCGCATAACTACCTTTGCCTCAAGTTTGATAGGAGAGGCCCGTGAATGCTATTTTTCCCTTCCTGCAACATCTATATCTTCATGGGAGGAGTTGCTTGAAACATTTGAAAAGAGGTGGTGTCGTGAAAAGGATATGGTTCAATTATACAAGGGGTTCTTTTCTATCGAAAAAAAGGAATGATGAATCTGTTGCTAAATTCAATCACGGGTTTAATTCTGTCATACATGCCTTCCCATGTAACTTAACCCCTCCAAGAGAAATAACCTTAGTAGTATACATGAATTCCTTCACAGGAAAGTTAGCTTTTGATACACGAAATAAGCAACCTGACAGCCTCATCCAAGCCCAAAATATCATATTTGACCTTGCTCAATCTATGAGGCAAACATCTATCAACATGCTCCAGGTTGAAGAAGATAGTTCATCTGATGATGAAGATATTTCCCGTAATGAGGAGGATGCTTGGCCCCAACATTCCTCAAAAGTAGAAGAGAAGCCCCCTGACCCTATTTTGAAGGTCCCATTAAGGATAACCTTGGATATAAGCAACCCATTCTACATCACCTTCGGATTGAATGGATTTACCTTAAGGAATTGCATTCTAAATTCTGGTAGCCCGATCAATATCATGTCTTCGAGCGTTATGAAAAAGTTGGGACTCAAGCTGTCAAGGAAATGTTTTTCTAAAATGATGTTGAATTTTGACAAGCTTAAGGTGTGTGGGATCATGGAAGGGGTAAAAACCTTCCTTCATACATATTCGGAGAAAAGGTTCTCCATCAATATAGTTGTGGTACAAACACCCCCAACATAGGGAATGATCGCGTCCTAAAAGTTGATTAAGGATCTCAACCTATCCATAAATGAAGATGGCTCTGTCATTTATCTCCCATGGACATGGAAGGAAAACTCTAATGCATCGATCCCCAGACAGGAATTCTCTGCCCCTATGATTGCCTCATCCAAAGAAGATGAAAGTAACATAAAAGAGGAGTGACAGCATTCGAGAATGGAGACTTTTCAAAAATGAACATGTTGCTACCCCTCCCCATCCAGGGCTATGGGTAATGTACTTTGATGGGGTACATTCCAAATCTAGGTCAAGGGCTGGCATTGTGATCATTTCCCCATACGAAAAATACCTTTTGTTTTCATTAAGACTCCAATTCACTTGCATTAATAACATTGTTGAGTATGAGGCCCTTATATTAGGTCTGGAAGCAATCAAATCTAGAGGGGTTCAAAAATTGATCATAATAGGGGATTCTGATCTAGTGGTCTCGCAACTTAGGGAAACCTTTGACACAAAAGACGAGAAATTGAAACCCTACAAAGAGAGAGTCGCTCACATGCTCAAAGGGTTTGATGATATATCTCTCTGAGCATTTCACAGATCTTTCAACGATGTGGCCAACACCTTGGCCATGACTGCTTCCACTTCCACAATTATCCCTCACGATGTTGCAAGAAAAGGGAGATGCATCATTGACACAATTCATAGACCTTCCATCCATGACTATGAGGAACACTAGCTTTTTTTTGAAGAAGACCAAAACATAAATAACTTCCTACAATATCATGAAAGTTCATGCTCAAAAGAGAAGGATGTCATCAAAGAGCAGCACTTTGACAGGAACGATTCTAGCATCACTAATAGTAGCCAAGAAAACCCTGACATGCTAGATCTAAACCTAGGATCTGTGACCTCTCCCCAAATCATCAAGATTGGAAAAAACCTCTCTAGAAGAGAAAGGGAGGAGCTCAAAAACCGGCTAAGAGAGTTTAAGGATGTTTTTGCTTGGTCATATGATGACTTATCCAACACACCATTCCTCTCAAGGATGGGGTGAAACCTGTTAAGCAAAAACTAAGGCGAATGAATCCAAAACTTTCCCATCTCGTCAAGGAAGAGCTCCAAAAGATGGTGGACGCAGGGATCATTGTCCCCATTAGACATTCGTCATGGATCTCCAAACCCTATGATCACTCGCAAAAAGACTGGTAATATTAGGATGTGCATTGACTTTAGAGACCTTAATCGTGGGTGCCTAAAGGACAATTACCCTTTCCCCAACATGGAAAATCTACTACAAAGGATAACAGGATCTCAAATGATGTCATTCTTGGATGGCTTCTCTGGATACAACCAAGTCATTGTCAAAGAGGAAGATCACCTGAAAACTGCTTTCACTACACCATGGGGAACATACATGTACCTTAGGATGCCCTTTGGTCTCCTTAACGCTAGATTTACTTTTCAAAGGGCCATGGACTTTGCCTTCAGAGACCTCATCGGGAAGATCATGGAGATATATCAAGATGATTTGACCATAGCCTCCGAGGAAAGAAAAGACCATTGCAAGCATCTGAGGAAGGTGTTTGAGAAATGCAGGCAATATAGCATTTCTCTCAATCCTAAAAAGTCAATCTTTTGTGTGGAAAAAGGCAGATTGCTAGGACATGTGGTCTCCAAAGACGGGATTAGCATCGACCCCAAAAGAATCCAAGCTATTAGCAACATTCCTTATCCCAAAATCAAGACGCTTTAAGATCATTCTTTGGCAAAATCAATTTCGTGAGAAGATTCGTACCAAACTTTGTTGAAATTGCCAAACCAATGAGCGACCCTCTTGAAGAAAAACACCCCGCACACATGGGATTCCACAACGAACGAAACCTTTGAGAAAATAAAGAAAAGGATTGATTCCACAACAAATGAAGCCTTTGAGAAAATAAAGAAAAGGATTGCCTCAGCTTCCGTCCTTGTTAGCCCTAATTACACTAAGGATTTTATCATCTACCCTTTGCCTCTAAAGACACTATTGTTGGGATACTTATGCAAAAGGACAACAATGGGGATGAGAGACCGATAGCTTTTATGAGCAAGTCGCTCCATGACGCTGAGACAAGATACACCATCACTGAAAAGCAAGCATACACCCTTGTCAAGTCGGTTAAGCATTTTAGGGCCTATCTTGAGTACAATAAGATATATGCATGTCTCGTACCCCGCTGTCAAAGATGTGTTGTCCCAATCTGATTGTCTTGGATCCAGGGGAAAATGGGTGTCCAAAATCCAGGAATATGATCTTGACAATTGCCGAAAGAAAAATATCAAGTGGCAAGGCTTGGCTGAAATGATGACTGAAAGCAATAACGAAGCTATTAAAGAAGGAGAGGAAGAGCAACTATGTGCCACTACTATCGAACTTGAGGAGGATGAATGGTACAAAGACATTCTATTATATGCACAACATATCTGCCCCCCTCACCTAACAGATCACAAATGAAGATCCCTAAGGTTAAAGGCCTCTAAGTTCTACCTAACCCAAGATAAAGTCAGATGGATGAGCCTCGATGGGGTGATCCTCAGCTGTGTCAATAAAGAAAAATCCAAGAAATTACTAAAAGAGTTTCATGTTGGGTTTTGCGGGGGACATTACGCTACCCGAACTACCACTCACAAGATTTTGAGGCTAGGGTACTATTGGCCCACCATCTTCATTGATACCTTGAACTTCATACAAAGGTGCCAACCATGCCACTTTTTTCCGGAAAGAAGCATTTGGTCGCCATGCCTTTAGAAAATGTGGTGTTGGATGCCCCCTTTCGACAATGGGGCCTGGACTTTATCGGGGAGTTGAAGGAAAATTCAAGTCATGGCCATAAGTGGATCCTCACAACAACCGACTACTTCACCAAATAAATGGGTGGGGCCATATCCACCAAAGCAGCAACTAACCAAGTAGTCATGGATTTCCTTGAGGACAAAATCATTACGAGGTTTGGGGTTCCTGCCAAGATTGTGACTGACAATGCCAAAGCTTTCGATTCCATGGCCCTCACATCCCTCTGTAACAAGTATGGTATAATATTGTCTCACTCCTCTAATTATTACCCCCAGGGTAACGGTCAAGTTGAATCAAGCAATAAGAACCTCATTAGGATCATCAAGAGAACTATGGGCAATCACAAAAGGGATTGGGATAGAAATATCAAATATGCCCCATGGGCTAACCGAACCACAGTAAAGGCTTCCACTGGCTTCAGCCCTTTCAGTTGGTATATGGATCTAAGGCCAAGCTACCCATGCAGGTCCAACTACCTATCCTTGAATGCCTGAAAGCCTTCCCTCGAACAACAAGAGGATATACAATCCCGTATTGAGCAAATCATTGAAAGCGATTAAAACCGTAGGAGAGCCCTTGATCAAGTTGCCCATGGCCATGACAAGATGAAAACTGCATTTGACAAACACACACAAACTAGAACATTTAAACCAGGGGACCTTGTAATCTTGTGGGATAAAAGAAGAGAGAAGTCGGGTATGCATAAAAAATGGGATAATCTATGGATAGGGCCCTTCAAGATAATTGACACCGCAGGGATAAATTTGTATCACTTGGAAACTAAGGAAGGTGAGTAAATGGGCAACTCCTAAAGGAGTGCTTTCCTGAAGGCACTTGACTTTGTACTATATGCATGTTAGGGTAGGATGCATTGCATAATGATTTTTCTTTTTAGAATTGGCTGCATATGATAGATTAGATTGCATATATATATATATATACAATCTATCCTTGAATGCCTGAAAGCTTTCCCCCAAACAACAAGAGGATATACAATCCCATATTGAGTAAATCATTGAAAGCGATGAAAACAGGAGGAGAGCCCTTGATCAAGTTGCCCATGGCCATGACAAGATGAAAACTGCATTTGACAAACACACACAAACTAGAACATTTAAACTCGGCGACCTTGTAATCTTGTGGGATAAAAGAAGGGAGAAGTCGGGTATGCATAAAAAATGGGATAATCTATGGATAGGGCCCTTCAAGATAATTGACATTGCAGGGATAAATTTGTATCACTTGGAAACTAAGGAAGGTGAGTAAATGGGCAACTCCTAAAGGAGTACTTTCCTGAAGGCACTTGACTTTATACTATATGCATGTTAGGGTAGGATGCATTGCATAATGATTTTTCTTTTTAGAATTGGCCGCATATGATAGATTAGATTGAATATATATATAATAAAAATAATAAAATATAAAAAATTATATTGGTTTATAAGCTAACATTAAGCATGGGTGATCATCAAACACCGTGAAAAACATGTTGCCTCGTGGCTTTGATCTTTGACATGTGCAGATAACAAGTCTACGGTGACCAAGAGATTGCTTGAGTTCTCGTGACCTCCTGTTCGAACAGCGTCGTCCACTTCTTCGAGAGATCACGTCCCAGTTGGAGCTAGATGTTACCCACCACTTTGCGGGTGATATCCCCAAGAGAATTTTTTTCTCCATGATGAGCCTCAACTGGCAGCCAACAACCCCTTGATGCCTCCTACTAGCTCGTTGTGACATTTCTCTGCCACCTGAGCCAGTCGTGTGGTCCCTCACCCACCTGTATTGATCGTATGTTTGAAGGTAGGACTCCCGAACCTAAAGGTATGTCTTATCTTTTGGTATTTGAGTGATGAGTTTACTTATCATGGATACTTTTGGGTATGGATTGATGGGGGGATTTGGAAAAAAGAGTGGGCTTGAGTTTGTGCTCCTGTCCCCTTGATATTTTTTGGTTGTTAGCCTTGGATCTTAGTCCCGTGGAACCTCCTTTATTGACCATTCGGTTCTAGGGTGGTACTACTTGAGAAACCCTAATTTTGGTTGTGTGGTCCCACTCCTTTATCCGCACATATTACTCCCTTTCCACTCACTATACCCCCATTCATCTTTTCTCCCTCCAGGGTCCACATTCCCATTCTGGGTCCACATAAAAGCTAGCCTGCCTATCCCCTTCCCCCCACCTTGGGTCAGGCCTAGAAAGATGCCCTGGAGGTTGAAGCAATTAAAAGAAAAAGTGAAAAGCATAAATGGCCACATTTGACAGGAAATTGTACCACAAAATGCAAAAGATGGTTGGGACAAAAATAATTAGCACATGGGCAAAAGCCATTATATGAGGCTCTACCCCAATCATTGGCCATCACCCTGGTTCCATGGGTCCTAGATGAGCCTCCTCTATCATTCAGGAACCTGTGATTGTACCAAACCCTAGAGGGCAATGAATTGCCCTACCTAAAAGGGGCTAATCGCTGTTATATCTTACATATCAGGCTCTTATCCTTTGAGCCTTGAGCAGTTAATTAAAGAAAATCATAGAAGGCAAAAGGTATATGAAGAAGGGTGGAAAAATCAAGTTCGGGGCACCTCATGTGCCATGATTTCTCCCTCCTATACATTACATGCCCAAGTTTGGGCTTCCCCTTATCTAGCAACCCCTATGCCCCACTATGTGGCCCAGGATTGCCCCTCTCACTCCCTATTCTATTCCATTTATTTGTCACTTTCCACCCCCATTAGAGGGATGTACCTTGGACATAATATCCCCTTTAAGGATTGAAACCACCTAATAAGGTACTTGGCTAACCCCCTTTGGAGCTTGGAGACACTAGCACATGCCAAAGCCCACTATGGAAGGGCATGCCATTATGAAGTGCCCACGTTGTTATCCATGACTTGTAAGCTTTTTACTCGATTATTTTAATGACTAGTTGTACTGGAAGCCTAGGGGATGCATTGGATCTTATGCGGGATTACAGGTGGTTTCCATTTGGGTTTGGTTTCCCTATATGGGATCCTCACCCCCAGAGGTCTTATTGGTTCTTGCTAGTGGCCATTTTTGCCTTTAATCCCCTTTTTTTTATTGCATCAACCTCCCGTGGCATCATTCCCAGGCCTGACCCAATGTGAGGAGAAGGGGAAGGGCATGCTAACACCTTATGGACCAAATGGACAAATGTGGACCCAAATGGGGAAAATGTGAAAAGGGATTGTAATGAGCACAGGGGAGTGAGACATATGGTATCAGGAAGCGGGACCATGCAACCAAAATTAGGGTTTCCCATGTAGTGACCTTCCTAAAGCTACTAGCCAATAAAGGAGATCCCATGGGACCAGGATTCAAGATTAACCCCCCAATTAAGGCAAGGGAACAAGACTACAATCAAAGCCCTTCCTCCTTCCAAGTCACCAGTAATCCATACCCAAGTGTGCCCAAGAAAAAAAATGCATATGCACCCAATTACATAATGAAAAACCATACCTTCCTCCTTCAAAGTCACCGGTAATCCATACCCAAGTGTGCCCAAGAAAAAAACGCATATGCACCCAATTACATAATGAAAAAACATACCCTTAGGATTGGATGGCCCACCTTCAAACAGGGCAAGGGGACATATGGTTGCCTCAAGTGCCAAAGATAAAGTAGCACATCAAAGCTATCAAGTGGCTGTCAGGGGTTGTTGCTGTCAGATAAAGGAAAATGCGTCAGAAGGGAAAGCTCTCCAAAGGGGTACCCACTTTTGGGTGGGCTACAAGGGCAGTATTGATGTAGGGAGGACACCCTATAACTTATGAGAGTCGAAGTCTCTGGGATTACGAGAGGTTGTACCCCATCTATGAAAGGAGATGTTGGCCATCATGCACGCATTGGCCAAGTTCAGGCAATATCTAGTAGGGAATCGGTTCAAGGTGAAGATTGATCACAACAGACTACAGTTCTTCTTAGAGCAAAAGGGACTTAATTACAAGCAGCAAAAGTGGGTCAATAAGATCTAGGCCTACGATTTTGAGATTGAGTATGTCTGGGGGAAGCATAATGTGGCGGTTGATGCACTTTCTAAGAGACCCCCAACACTCTCTCTCATGGATGTTGCACGTGATTGGAAGGCATAGCTCTTGGTAGAGTACTCTAAGAACCAACAAGCATGTGAGATTTTGGATGGGGCCTTTCGAGATGACAGGTGCAGGGTCATGGATGGCATCATTCACTACAAGAACTAGATTTATTTGGTTCCTAGTTCTCAGCTTCGGGAGAAGGTCCTAAAGGCAGGACATGATTCACCATTAGCAAGGCATCTAGGATTCATGAAGCCTTATAGGGCGATCAAAGAGTGTTTTACATGGAGGGCCCTCAAGGAGAACGTGCTACGATATGTGCAAGAGTGCAGCACGTGCCAGAGGAATAAGGTAGGGCACACACACCCGATAGGATTACTTCAGCCTCTACCTGTTTTGAAGCAGAAGTGGGAGAGTACCTCCATGGACTTCATCACAGAGCTCCCAGTTGTTCAAGGACGAGATTGCATCTATGTGGTGGTGGGACTGGTTGACGAAGTTTGCCCATTTCTTTGTTAATCCCCCTCAGTATTCAGCTTCACAAGTAGTCGAGTTGTTCTTCAGGGAGGTGTTCAGACCCCATGGTCTCCACAAGACCATTGTTGGTGATTGGGAAAACAAATTCATGGTGGGATTTTGGCAAGAGCTCTTGAGACTGGTGGGCACAAAACTCACTCCCAGCACTAGCTACCACCCTCAGATAAACAGGCAAACATAGGTGGTGAACAAATGGTTGGAGGGCTACTTGAGGAATTATGTGACAAGGCAACAGCGAGCATGGATGAAGTGGCTACATCTTGGGGAGTACTACTACAACACCACCTATCACATGTCCATTGGTATATCCCCTTTTCGAGCTCTTTATGGTTATAACGCTTTAACTTTTGCTGACATGATGTTTGGATATAGCAAGGCCCCCAAGGTTCAAAGATTAGATCCAAGAGAGCCAAGAGATACTTAAGGCTCTCAAGGACACTTTGCAGACCGCACAGAATCAGCAGAAGATTTATGCAGATCACCACTGAGTTCAGAGTCAATTTGAGCTCAAGGACATCGTCTATTTGCGCCTATAGAAATACAGGCAATCAATTCTCAAGCAGAAGGGGGCTGAAAAACTCAAACCTCGATTCTATGGACCATACAGGGCGACTAGGCATGTAGGGGAGGTGGCATATGAGTTGGAGCTCCAAGCAGGAAAGCAAAGTGCATAATGTGTTCCATGTGTCTTGCCTGAAGAAGGCATTGGGACAGCAAATAACAGCTTAAATAGAGAAGTACTAGATGAGGAGGGACATCTAGTATTGGTCCTTGAAGTCATTTTGAAGGTGAGAAAGAGGAAGCTTAGGAACAGGGTCATCAAGGAGTTCTTGGTCAAATGGAGAGACTTACCTCAGGAGGATGCTACATGGGAGGGTGATCAGGTATTATAACACCCACCATTGCAGTTGCTTAAAGAGAAGCAATTTTTGGTGAGAAGGATTGTGATATCCCCAATTTCCTAATTTGCTCAAGTGTGGCACAATTTTACAATTTTGGCATTAGAGTTGGATTTTGACAACTCCTAGTGACTTAGGAAGTGGGTGGAGTAGGCCCCACGTGATTTTTGGAGGCAAAAGGTGGCACTACACACTAGGAGAGAGAAAAATCAAATCTTTAGTGGAGTCTGGGGGCCACCAAGGGAGACCATTGAACCACCAAGGGAGAAGGGTCAAAATTAGTGGATTGTGGGGGGCGCCAAGGTAGGCCATTCGAACCACCAAGGGAGAAGGGTCAAATTAGTAGATTGTGGGGACCACCAAGGGAGGCCATTCGAACCACCAAGGGCGAAGGGTCAAATTAGTGGATTGTTGGACTACTTAAGGAAGCAAAGAAGAATTTCTCACTATCCTTTGACTATCTCACTTACACAATTTGACCTCTCTTGGAACTATTTAGCACAAGAGTTGGAGTGTTGTTCAACACGGGGATTTCATGTGAAATTCCACCCCATTCTTCAGAGAACTTCGAGTGTCACCCTTGTTGGGACAAAGGGGAGTTTACTTTCGAACTCCTACAGGGCTACATTACAGTAAGACATCCAATTCTACGCACTTCCTGGGCGCAAAGGTAGTTCATGTGGCACATTTTGGGTTCAACTATAGTGGGATGGAGGACTCAGCTAATTGCAGGTGAATTTTTCTATTTGGTGACAGAGTTTTGGTGGTGATTTTGTGGGTCGAATTTATCTTCTTTTGGAAGTGTGCGGAGGCTACTAGACAAGGTAGGAGAAGAGGAGAGTTCAAGGAGCCAAGGGCTGAAAAGGATGAGTTTATGGAGGATCCCTTCAGGGGTGGATTTGTGGCTTTAGCAGCATTTCGTACAACTAGGTAGAAAGAAAGCCACTTGCACCTCTTGGAGGGTTTTCTTGTCACCGGGAACTATTCCAAACCATTCCTGGGTTTTTATGGGTATTTGGAGGAGAGCCTGCAGCTAAAGTTTCAAAATTTTCTAAGAAATGTACAGGGCAAAATCTTCAGTTTCAGTGGGCAGTCAACAATAGAATTTCTAGGCAGTGTGCATTTCCATTTTGGAGCCATTTCAGCATTTGGTTCAACGAGATTCCACCTGGGATTTGCATAGCTTGCTTAGCAAGCCCAAGTTCCATCATTCCTACTCATTTCTATGTACTTATATTTCCCATAATTAATAAAATGGCTCAGCTGTTCTACTCATTTTCTTTGGTGTTCTCATGTGGGTGCTTGGTTTTAAATTTTATATTGTTATTCCTAGTTCATAGTTATGATATTCTCTGTTAATTTCCCAGTAGGAATATTACATGGTTGACAGTTTTGTTGCAAAAGGCGGTGAATAATTCTACGACCATAGCCAATACCAATATGCAGACAATAGGTTTGGCAGAGTAGCAGAGGGAGTTGACAAGATTCAAGGTAAACACTTTCCTCCTAACGAGTGAGTGTTATATTTTCAATTTACTGCAAAAGTCTTTACACCGCGCTTGTGGGTGCTTCATGGGATTTGGGGTACATCTTATATGCTCATCCCTTGGGTGGTCCAAGGTGGATTATAAAATGAGAGATGGTCCATGATATATGAAAAATTAAGATAGCTTGCATAGTGGATGCTTAACCTCAGTTAATTTCAGGATTTTTGTTCTTCCCCTCAGTGTTGGAGATCTCTCAATAGATTGGACACCCTTCATTGAGGCCTCATGGTGTAGCCACTTGTTTAGAGATTCCCTTTCAGGGGATGTGGAGCATTGTGCATCATGGAGGAGTGCTTCAAGCCTCGATTGACATGTGGCAACTTGGTTTCCTATTCAACGGATTGGAGATGGTTAGAGGACACTTGGGGCTTCAAGAGTGTTCATGCAAGGATAGTTGACCCAATGGAGTAAATTTCCTAGGAGGATCAATGGAGTTCACGAAGGCTTGTGATGGAGTGATGCAGACTTGCTTTGTGTAGCTACATCACCTTGGAGCTAGTATTATGCATGACACCACCTTGAATCATTACACAGGTACCTTGGAGTGTATCATCTAAATTGTGTTGGTCTACAAGTGCTCATTGTCGGTTGCTTGTAAGGGCTAGTTCCCACATTGTATTATTCGCCTCCCTTACCTCTCATATAAGTAAAGGAAGAAGAGACTCTTTCTATCCATCATCACATGTATCTCCCTTTGTATTTCTCTTCTTTGGGAGATTCGCTAGGTTCATGAACTCATGAGGAAACCTTAAGAGAAGCAACAAAAGGGAAATAGGATGTATTGGTTTGGAGTTTGCTCTTGTGACTAGGGTTTTCTCTTGTGGAGGAGATTTTGGAAATAATGATCACATATATTCATTCACTCACGTGTATTCGCTCTTGTGATGAGATATGACTAAGAGAAAAGAATGTGCTCTCTCTCTCTCTCTCTCTCTGAAGTCTTCACTTGTACTTGTATTCTATCTCTCCCTTAAGGCACTCAGGGTTATTGGTCTTCCTGGAGTTTTCAGGTTAGGGTTTATCCCTTAGAGATTGGAGATGATATTTTTGAGAGAAAAACCTAGGGTGGATTTTTTAGTAATCAGAGAATAAGAGGGTGTCTTGCTTTGGAGGTTGTGTTGGGGGCTTCTTCCATTTGAATCTTCTTGGATGAGCTAGGGTTTGATGAATTACCGTAGCTAGGGCATGCAGAGTTTTTCTACTAGCCTTGAAATAAGGCTATAGTATGTACTTGTGCTTTATCTTGACCTCATATATGAAGTTTCCAGCTATCTACATCTTGCGCCATTTTTAGATTTGAATTTCAACTATATATATTTTTTATGCTTTGCTAAATATAGCCATTTATGTCTTGCTAATTGGACATAAGTAAATTAAAAGGAAAATCGTTAAGCAAGTTAACATTGAAGGAAGAATATAAGGGATTGATTTTACAGTTGTTATACTGCAGTAATTACTGCTGTAAAAGTGCAATTTCAGATCAGATTATTGGCTCATAAATTGCCCTAGAAGGGGCTGAAACTTATCTCTTTGTTTGGTATATTTTCTCCTTGAATTTGTTGGAAATTCTGGGGCTGGTTTGAGGTAAACTTTTTTGATGATTCCAATATTGTTTCACACTTTATTTTACAACAGTCATAAAGGCTGAAATTCTAAGGCTAATATACGAGAAATCCTCTAGTAAGAAGGTGAAATTTAAGTTTTGCCTTAATTTCCCAAGTGCATGAAATTTCCACAGGCACTTGCTTGCCAAGCAAGTTATTGTGCTTTCAGAACCTTGTATTTTCTAAATTTTCTAAACTTTCTAAATTACTGCCCTCTGTTCTAACGTCTAGACAATGCATTGTGTAAGAGTTAATCTCAGCATATATCTTCTAGTGAAGGGTGTACATGGAACCTATTTTTAGCATCTTGTTCCATAAGTGCTTTGTGTGATCTCATGCCAGTTTTAATGAACTAACAGATGCTTTATCAAGATCTCCATGCTGCATGGAGATGTAACACGGTGTTTTCATCTCTTTTTAGGAGGACGCTTCAGTTGACTTACATTTAGGTGCTTTTCTGGGAGTGATTTGGAACAGCTTTGAAATCTCATTTTCACCTTATAAGAAAAATTGCATAACAAGGTTTTGATAGTATGTTGTTGTGGAAGCTAGCATTTTTGCTAACACAGTTGAGGACACCTCTAAATCATGATTTAGGTGATGAGATGAGATTTTTTTCAGCAATAGTTCTTTCAGATTGGGCACATTGGCCCCACTGGTAGATACTGTAAGTTAGTTTTATAAAGGCTTTAGTATTGTTGGTTTACTATTTTTGGCATAAGCAGAACGTTGCTTCTCACCATAGTTAAGACTAGGTGGATAAGGATAAGCCATTAACCATTGGGGCAGGGTGAGCTATTTTGATGAACTCGTGTTCTAATTTGGAAAATGGTCAAGCTGACCTTCCATAGCAGCTTTGATTCTGGGAATTTTGTTTAGTGAAGTCAAAAAATAAACTAAGCCTTAATTAATCTAAGGAGGTGGAGATCCAAGAAGAAGGTCGTCAGTGCCTTCTTGTCTCCCTGCTAGCTGATGAACTTGGGTATTTTAGCTATCATTGAGTGTTGGAGATAATGGAAGTCCCTTTTGTTGCTTTCTTAGCAATTTTCTTCTAGTGGTGCAAGTGGATAGTAGTCATGATGCTTGATCTCCATATCCCCGTAGACTTTTAGGGGAATGTGAAGTCAACCTGATATTTCTCAGAAATGTAATTGCTGCTTCTCTGATTAATAGAAGAATGGTCTTCATCCCTTGGTCCTAAAAATTGAATTTGTAGGATTCTAGTGCTGGTAAGATTGTTTTGCCGTGTTGGTATTCCTCTTTCCATATTCTTTTGACCTTTCCAATTACCACACCATTCAATGAATGAGGTTAGATTAGAAGAGTTTGGCATACTGTCTGGAAGATTTTTCTCATTATTTTCAGGTTTGCTAGTTTTTAAAGGAGACTTTCAAATTCAAGTATTCATTGCTGCCTCCGAATGTTCCTCATTAAAATTGATAGATTGAAGTCACAAAACTGCAATTATTTTTGCTGATACAGAGAACATTTACTTCAGATTTGCAAGATATGATGAATTAAGGATATACCTGTTGCAAGATGCGATGAATTAAGGATATACCTGTTGCAAGATATGATTAATTAAAGATATAGCTGCTACGGATCTGAGTTACCAGTTTGTTCATTTGAGGTTGATATTGTAAAGCTTTATGAAACAGGCAAAAATGGCCTTTCCAATTACCACACCATTCAATGAATGAGGTTAGATTAGAAGAGTTTGGCATACTGTCTGGAAGATTTTTCTTTCTTTTTCAGGTTTGCTAGTTTTTAAATGAGACTTTCAAATTCAAGTATTTATTGATGCCTCTGAAGGTTCCTTGTGATCAAAATTGGTAGATTGGAGTCACAAAACTGCAATTATTTTTGCTGATACAGAGAATATTTACTTCAGATTTCCAAGATGCGATGAATTAAAGATGTACCTATTGCAAGATATGATTAATTAAGGATGCACCTGTTACAGATCTGAGCTACCAGTTTGTTGATTTGAGGTTGATATCGTAAATCTTTATGAAACAGACAAAAATGGCCTCCTAATACTTGATTGTGCTTAATTGTAGGTAGTAGGTACATACTGTTCAAGAATGTAACTAGGTTTGGTCTTCATTAATGTATTTGAGTCATCATGTAATGTACTTGTCAAAAGAATTTTGATTATTATTGTTATGACTTATTAAAGCATGGGTTTCATGCTTGGGTCATCATGTTTTAGGCCAAAGTCCCCATTGAGGACTTCTAGGATTTATCTTGAATTAATAGAGTCATTGTACAATTAAAGAGAACCCCTTCTTGGGCTTTGGAATCGTGTAAAAAGATTATTATTGAGTAAAACATGATTTATGTAACCTCCACACCAAGTCGGCCTAAAGGACACCTATTCGACCTCACTTGGAGACTATAAAAGGAAGGAGATCGAATTCATTTGGAGCATCTCATCTCAAGCAAGTTCGATATCTCTAGTGAAGCTGGAAAAAGTGCTAAGTAGGTCAAGAGAATTGAGAGTTGGGTCAAGGTCAAAGAGAAAAGGAAAATCAAAGTTTTGGTGGTACTCTCTCTCTCTTTCGTGCCCTCGTTTGGAAAATCGAAGTCTTTCAAGTGTTGCTGCTGCCAGTTGTTTCCTGATGCCGTAAGTTGCTGCACAGTCGAAGTTGTTGGGGTGGAAGTGTTGTTGCAAAAGGATAGAAGATCTGGAAGGCCTAACCTGGAGTGGAGGGAAGGTTTGGTCTATGTCCAGGTTGAAGAGTCTCAAAAACAACTATTGAAGGAAAAGAATTTTTGACTGGGTTTTCCCCTCGAGAGAGGTTTTGCCCTGGCATAGTGCCTACATCTTGTGTCTTGTGTTTTTGTGATCTTCATACACACATATTATGGTAATTGATTGATGAAAGATAAGATAATAAAGAAGTAAAAGAAGCGAACATAAATAACAAGTAATTATCAAGAAAGAGGAATCAAAACCTAATCTACTTGCAATGATTTCTCAACATTGTATCAGAGCTAAGGTCAAAGAAGATTGAAGATCACTTCGTTGGCTTGAAGGAAAATGATTACTCCTTCTACAATAAGAATGGGATTCAATACTACAACAAGTTGTATCAAAAGGATCTGCCACTACTTATTCAACAAAGTCAAAAGTCAAGGGTTCTTGGCTGCAGTTACAAGTTCACTTAATGATGATAATGCATGGATTATTGACAGTGAAGCATCTAGGGAAGAGTAAACAACTTCACACTCTATCAAAGGAATCATCTTCTCATACAGTGGAATTGGGAGACAACAAAAGCTATGCTATTAGAGGCTTGGGATCAGTGTTGCAAGAACTGTCCCCCCCCAAGGATCCAAAGGCAGATTTGCATCCCATACGAACCCGCCACCGATCCTTCGGCGAAATCGCAGATCAGAAAATCGGATCCGCGATTCCTCTTTTTTTTTGGCGATTCCTGCAAAATTGGATCCGTGGGGGCCCGATCCATGGTTCTTATTGCCCGATCCGCGGATCCGGAAAGGATCAGGTGCAAACCTATGGAGGTTCAGGCGTGTATCCACCGCGGATCGGGAGCGGATCCGAGAGAAGGTAGATGGTTCCGCGGGGCTTCTTTTGTTTTTATTTTCAAAATTTTGAACTGTTCTATGAGGAACTACACTTTCCGAATACTCCCAACGTGCCCCTTGATGCTCCCTAATGGTAATGTTAAATTCTTAAAGTAAAATTGACATTCTCCTTTATCTTTCATTTCCTTCCTTTTACTTAAATTTTTTACATTACCATGAAATGACTCAGGATGTTTGAGAGTGGTTCCAACCTCATCAAACTTCATATAGAGAAAATAGAATTTCATATCCCATTCAAAATTCAGCAAACTTAACAGTTTTCAGGATCAATGGGATTGTGGCGTTTCATTGGATTATATCATGTATGAGGGCATGTGATTGGCATTTAATCCCTATATGTACCCCAGTGTTAGTGTTATTGATTGTTGAACTCCTTTGTCATGGCCTTAGCAATTATGTACCCTTTAATCAAGTCAAAATCATTGATCGGGCATGTTAGCTTTCTCTACCATATTATAAGGCTGGGATTAAGTTGTTTGATCAAAATTAGGCAATGTTGACTAAAAAACCTATAGAATTGAAGTAGAGGCAAAAGCTAGACAAGAGAAGAGGAATCTAGATTGTAGATGGTTGATGCTAGAACAATTAATCATTGATGTACAATGGATGCCATATCTATCTTGATTTATGTAAAAATATGCATGTTTTCATGTCTTCTACAACTAATTTGGTATTTGGGATGTTTGTTTTGAATATAAATGCAAAAAAAATACAAATATATATATATATAGTAGACGCTTCGCTTCCTAGTTTTTTGGAAAATGACGCTTTCGCGTCCCTGCTTCGTGCAACATTGCCTGGGATCAACATCATTGAAGTCGAAGAATGGAGCTAAGGTGAAAAAGGAGGAAAAAACAGTTTAAGGATATATTGAAATTAATCTAAGGAACCTCAAGAAGTTGATTAAAGAATCACGTAAGGAGACCTTATAAGGAAAGAAGCTTACTATCTTCAAGGACAATAAAGGAAGAGAACAAATTAGAAGAATCATTCAATTACAATGCTTGGAAGAAGAAGATAGATCTCATCCTCGAAAAGTCTTGGATCTAGTAAAATGAAAAGTGAAGAATTCTACAAAGAAATCAAGAAGTCTAAAGGGCCAAGAAAGAAGGGACAGGGATCAAGCAAACTTTGCCAAAGAAGTTTCACCAAACAAGGACATGATGGAAGGACCCGAAGTCAAAAACCTATTTGCTAGGAACTCTTAGGGACTCTATCCCTAGCATCCCTCAAGCTTGAAAGGAGCCCTTAACAACTTCCAAATAAAAGTATCTTACTCCTTGTATTGTCTTTTATATTTGGTTTCCCTTACTTATCTAAGTTTGTTTATATTAAATACTAATCACATCTAGTCATATTTTTGTCTAGAAAAGACTTGTTGAATACTCAAGGAACATGGAAGAAGGCTTCACAAGACAAAGCATTGGAATTACAAGGTTTGTTAAGAAACAAGAGATATGTTTTGAATTACAAGTTTTGCTCTCTCCATATTCATTCTTGATAAACTATTACTAACATCTTTTTGTCTAGCTTCCATGAATCTTAAAGATTCTTGATTGGGTGATTCATCATTAGATAAATCTACCCTCCTCATATCTTTGATTACTCTTGTGGAACCCTAAAAAGATTCATTGTGAAAACCCTAACTTAAGGGTATGTCAATGATCATGTGTGAAACCCTAACCTACTTAGGGTTATTGTTGAAATAAAACAGCTGATGATTTGATGAAGTCTAAAGTAACCGAATGATGCTTTGATGATGTTTTGTTTGGGGTTTTGGTATGGTTATGGAAACCCTAACTTGTTAGGGTTGAATGGTGATGTCTGAAATTCCGAACCTTTGAAGTATTGATAATTTAGGGTATGTTATGTCTTGTATCAAAACCTTAGATCATTAGGGTTTGGTAGAGTGTATGAGAAAGACCCTTATTATGTCTTAGAAATGAAATCCTTGGCATGTGTGTGTTTGTCCGATCAAACCCTAGTCTAACCTAGTATGTTATGTGTCTGACTCTTATTGATATTTGTGTAGTCGGGTTTGACTAACACATGTTATGATATGCTTTTGCATGATGATGGAATCCTAGATGTAGGAGTTGACCTAATTGTTGATGGTCATGAGTCCTAGGGTTTGGAACTAAGCCCTAGTCAAAGTTTGATTCTCTAGGATGATAGTATTTGTAAATTCTAGGGTTTTGTAACTAAACCTTAGTAGAAGTCCAAATCTCTGATATATAATGACTATGTGATAATTTGATATTTGTGTAAGATTGTTGAAATCCGAGTTCTAGTTATGACTGTTGTTTGATTGAGAAAATCTAGGGTTTGCAACAAACCCTAGTGGAAGCTAGTCATGTTGTTGACTGAGCTGTGATCGGTTTTGATTGTTAAATCTCGTGTATGAAATCTAGGGTTTGTATGAAATCCTAGTGGGAAGTCTAATATATGAAAGATACTTTGTAGATATATATTTGTTTGAATTGTTTTTAGGGTTTGCTATATGTTTTAGTAGGGTATGTCATACCTTTGGAAGAAACATTGAAACCCTAGATGTAATGAAAGTTGTTATGATAAAGTAGTCTAGGGTTTATGATAAAGTCCCTAGCAAGGTGTTGAAGATTATGTGTCTCTTGTTTGTAAGTTTGGGCATCTAATATATATAAAGTTGAATGCTTCCGTGATTTTGATATGGTTAACTTCATGCTTCTATAGATTTGGTTGCAATTGCTATCAAAGTTGTGCAGGTACATGATCTTCAAGATAATGAAGATGTTCGTAAAGAAAATTTGATGTGATAAAGCATGATGTGAATGGTGATGATAATGATTACTCTGATGAGAAGGATGGAAGCCGTGAAATATTCTCCGATGCCGTAAAGAAGTAGAACTCCCTAAGTTAAGAGGGAACTGGATGAAATCTCCCTAGTTTAGGAGGGAGCTTGAATGAAAGAAATCTCCCTAGATTGAGAAGGAGCATGGATGAAAGAAATCTTCTTATGATAAGAGGATGGTTAAGAATATTCCTCATACAGGAATGATTAGATTCTCTCTGATTAAGAGGTACTGACAAATATGGTCCTCTACTTCTTGTGTCATGCACTAGACCAGGACTAACAGCCGTAAATTTTAGTGAAGGTCGTGAGTGAGAGAAGAAAATTAGAGAATGTATTTTGAAAGGCTGCTAAGATAAGAAAAATCAGATCGATTTATGAAATATGTTGTTGCATGAGAAGTAGGAAAAGAAGTTGCATGGTTGAGTAATCTTCTGTCAAGATTCATTGGGAAAGCTCTAAGTCCTACCATGGAAAGTTGAGAAGCAACATCAAGTTGTCTAGAAAACCTCGGAGGTTTGTATTTGATTATGTACATTTGAAAGTGTATTACTAATTATTGGGGTTGTGTTTGTACAGGTAAATCTCTCGAAGTTTTGATAGCATGTTGGTTACCAATCAGTTTGATCAGGAGAGATTTGTTGAGGCTTTGCAAGTGAAGTGTTTCCTAGGAGGACATCTGGTCAGCACTTTGTGTTGATGTCTAAGGTCCCAAAGTAGGGAGGGTGGCATTGGTCATAGAGTTCCGACCTCGAATACGCACCTAGGTCCCTGGGTTGGTGGTTAGCAAGTAAGCTTGATGATATCTAGAAGGGCTGAAAGCTTGAGTCCACCTTAGTCCCACTTGGATAGATTGCCCTGGTCAGGAATCTAGTCTGTGGCATTGTAGTGCCTAAACTGTTGAGAGACCAATGGATAGATTGCCCTAGTCAGGAATCTAGTCCATGGCATTCCGGTGCCTAAACTCTTCATTGTTCATATAGTTTGAGATCTTCCATTATATTTGTATATTATGAATACCTCCCTAGTTAAGAGGGAGTGTTGAAGAATGTTACTAGGTTCGGTTTTCATTAATGTATTTGAGTCATCATGTAATGTACTTGTCAAAAGAATAAAGAAAAGAATTATTATTATTATTATTATGACTTATTAAAGCATGGGTTTCATGCTTGGGTTAATAGAGTCATTGTACAATTAAAGAGACCCTTCTTGGGCTTTGGAATCATGTAAAAAGATTTATTATTGAGTAAAATATGATTTATGTAACCTCCACACCAAGTCGGCCTAATTGAGATCAAGTCGGCCTAAAGGACACCTATTTGACCTCACCTAGAGCCTATAAAAGGAAGGAGATCGAATTCATTTGGAGCATCTAATCTCAAGCAAGTTCGATATCTCTAGTGAAGCTGGAAAAAGTGTGAAGGTCAAGGAAGTCAAAAGAAGTGTGAGTTGGGTCAAGGTCAAAGAGAAAAGGAAAAATGAAGTGTTTTGGTGGTACTCTCTCTCTTTCGTGCCCTAGTTTGGGAGATCGAAGACTTCCAAGTGTTGTTGCTGCCAATTGTTGCCTGATGTCGTAAGTTGTTGCATAGTCGAAGTTGCTAGGGTGGAAGTGCTACTGCAAGAAGGAAGACAATTTTTTACTGGGTTTTCCCCTCGAGAGGGGTTTTGCCTTGGCATTGTCCCTACATCTTGTGTCTTGTGTTTTTTTTATCTTCATACGCACGTAATATGGTAATTGCTTGATGAAAGATAAGATAATAAAGAAGTAAAAGAAGCCAACATAACTCACAAGTAATTATCAAGAAAGAGGAATCAAACCCTAATCTACTTACATTGATTTCTCAACACATACAAATTCAAAAACTGATCTAATTTAAAGAATTCCAAAAGTGCCATAAACAATAGTACAATACTACTAACAATGCAATGCATTATACCTTTTAATAGTAAAATACTACTGGCAATGCAATGTATTAAAACTTTTAAGGCTAAGGTTACTTTGTCAGCTTCAGAGAAGAGCACTCAAAATTTTTCAATCTGTGTAAACCTTTCCCTCAACAATTACCCTTGTATTTGAGTTATTACATTTAGGTTTGAAGTAAATCAAAATTTTGCCTCCGAGTTTGGCTAAGAAAACAAAACTTCTTGTGACGCTTCACATAAAGTGAAATAAAAAAGATGTAACGTAATATTTTAAAATAGTCTAGTCAAAGTATTTCAAGTCCAGGCCCAAACCAGTCATTCTTCCCTTCTAAAAATCTGATGAACTATAAAAATGTTAACTTTTGTCTACTTAAAGATTTATAGGTCAGGTTGTCTTAAACCCCAAAGTGCCATCACTTAAGTAAGATGTGCCTAATTAGATGATGAGATACTATGGCATAACTCACACTATTTAAAAATAGAAACAAATGAATATAGTCACTTAAGTGACTAGTACTCACTACTTTACGTGAAATGAAATAAAAAGAGGCAAAGTAATACTATAAGATAGTCCAGTCAAAGTATTTCCAATCTGGGACCTAACTAATCAATCTCCCTTTCTAGAAATCTAATAAAACTATACAAAGGTTGATTTGAATTTGTCCACTTAAAAATTTATAGTTGTGGCTTAAACCCAAATTGTCATCCTTTAACTAACATGTTGCTAGCTGATAAGATACTATGGTATAATTAACACTGGAGTGAAAAATACAAAAGATGAGTATAGTCACTAAAGAGAGTATGAATTCCAGTAGCAAAAAATGTGCGAGAGTATCTAATTAACCCTGTAAAAAAGACAACTATCTAAATAATTCTTTAAACATTTATCGTCTATGTTTAAATATCAAAGAAGTGCCTCATTAGCCCTGTTAAGATAAGATATCTAACTGATCAAGATGAGTACGGTCCCTAAAGAGAGTATGAATGCCAGTAGCAAAAAATGCGCAGGAGTATCTAATTAACCCTGTTCAGAATTAAAAAAAAAATAAATAAAAAAAATAAAAAAAAGCACTGTCTAAATAATTCTTTAAACATTTATTGCCTGTGTTCAAATATCGAAGAGGTGTATTTATACATTTATTGCCTATGTATAAATAAGGGAAAAATAATTAATTCAAACATGCATCGTCCTGTGCCACATGAGTTTTTGAAAACCACTATGTTAGACCTAAATCTAATTGATAGTATTTATTACTGTGGACGCTACTAAAAACGGCTTTTATCATAGTGAAACAAAACAAGTGTAGCATTGAAAGAAACTTATACACATGTTCTGTGACCTGTCAACTCCTGTCCAAACCCAGGAGAAAGAAGAGGCAGACTACCTACCTTTTTCAGTGCCCTAGGAAGACTCGTAGTGAAAACCGCTAAGACGTCAAACCTTGCAGTATAGTTTTCACCATCATCGAACAAGGCGATGTCACTGCTTCGGCAAACGAAATCACTGAAAGAAAACAAAGATTTATGCACCCTGTACCTTCAATCCTCCCCAACCCTTCTATGTAACTTACTATGAAATGAAGAGGAATGAAACTTATTTACCTGGAGGCTGGCTGAGCGATGACCCTAGGATCGTTACCTTGGTTCTCAGAGCTTTGATAGCATACCATACCAGCAGCTGCGAATATGTGCTTTTGGGGTTCCAAATATTGGAAAAATTCAATGTGCGCCTGTGGGGTTTCAAATATTGGAAAAACTCAAAAAAATTGGAACAAATGCAAAAACAATCCAGAAGCCCCATTCCATCCCATCCCGAAGAAACATTTAGAAGACAAAAACAAAGATAAAGAGAGAATTTAAAATTGAAGAGCAGAAACGCACATGAATTAAATAGAAACACATCGTAACAGCCAAATGTGCAAAAGGAAAAAACAAAATATGAGGTCCAGAGAAGAAAAAGGAAAGGAAAACTGTTTTGAAAAATGAAATTGAATACATTCAAATCCAAAAAGAGCATGAGCGCGATATGAATTCAGAAAATCATCTCCTGTGTCACGGGATTCAGAAATGTAGGATGTATGCTGTGATGAGTGGAAGGATTTAAATACAGGGGCGAGGAAGCAAAAGCAACATCCGGTATCCACTTGTCCAACGGCTAGATACAAAAGCAAAAAGCCTGCCCCACAACGCCATCATTCCTGGCTTTTGCTGTAACAAACAGAGAGAGACAGAGAGTAGAGTGAAAGTAGTAGTGATGTTAACGGTGTTAACAAATATCGTTTGCCATCCGGGCCCCTCCAGTCAGTTTTCTGTATGCTTAACTGTGTTTTATTGGTCTCCACCCCCTGATGACGGCCCAGAGTCAATCTCTGTCTTACTCACCTATCCATAACATAATTAACTACGTTAATCCTGTTAATATGCTAACCCATTCAGAAACTTTAGAAACTTCCTTCTGTTTTGTTGAGCCTTCTTGCATTTGTGCGTTTTACGCGCACTCCCATATGCACGACTCTTTGAAAGTCAGATGATGCATAAATCAATACCTACGGATAAATTTGGGCTCCACTCAATCGAAACGCTGAAAAGTTAAATGTGAATGGCTGGTTACATTGCAGACTTACATCCTTGTTTCAGCATTTTAAACTCTCTAACGAAGGGTTTTTCGTACCAACATGTTCCACTTACCTATATATTGCAGTTGACGCACTTACCAGAATTTGGCTTGTTGTCATTGAAATTTATTATCTATTTTAAGGCTTTCCGTGTTACTAAATATTTTTAATTAGCAAAAAAAATAATGGGCCGAATATTCTTGACAATGTCACCTCAGAATATTTAATTAGCAAAAAAAATAATGGGCAGAATATTTTTGACAATGTCACCTCAAAACAATGTTATTGTAAGGTAATTTCAAATGTATTTTTGTTTAATAGGAAAAAATATTTAATCTTAGATCTATTTAATTCTGGATCTATCAAGTGGTGAGGGATCAAATCGCTTGAGGTGCAATTTTTTTTACAATGAAAAGAGATTCAATCTCTCTCGACATTTGGTAGAACTAGAGTTAAAATGTATCTAGGCTGATTTATTACACCGTAAGATTTTCCCCCCTTGGGCGAACTCCCCTCCTGTTGTCACTCTTCATCATCCGATCAATTGTTAGACGATTGGATTGTGTTAAGTCATTGATCTGAAACCCCATCACTACAGAAACCCCCAAGAACACTATCGAGACCGGTGAAAACAATTTGCATGGCACTGTCGATTTTACAGGCCTCCATCACCACCGAGAACGCTTCGTGTAGTGTAACAATCAAGGGCTTCCATTACTGAGCATTGATCTGCAAAACTTGAGAGATTTGCAGGTGCCAATAATGCCCCCATTTTGAGCACGATAAGCCCCTCCATGATGGTGAGCTTAATTTGTCTACGTCTAGTATTTTTTAGTTGCAAAGAATAAGGCAGTTTGATTTGTCCGCGTCTACTATTATTGAGTTGGGTGCTTCAAACTCTTAGAAAAGATCAAGAAACAACCAAATTCTTCTTCAAAAGCACTCTCTTGCGGTTGTCGCTTCTGAAGTGATCAAAGACGATAAGTTGGGATTTTGTTATCCCCGTTTATGAGACGATTAAAATCGTGACAGTGTTCAGTTTGGTGATGAAAAATGTGGCAAATATTCATGAGTATATGTATGTGTGTCTTTTCTTTGATGAGTGTAGTGTCTTGGGTTTGTATGCATGCTGAAATACATTTTTTGCATTACACATGTCTATTTCTTGTGGGTAGACACTCTTTTTAGTTTGCAAGTTTTGTAGTTTTATTATTGTAGTGTTATCCCAGTTGCAAGTGATGTGTGTATTTTACTTTCCATGTTGCTAGCAAAGTGTTGTGTTTTCCCATACTATTTGTTGCACTTGTGTCTCAGACAAAATTTTAGGTTGAAAATGTCACCTTGTTGTATTTTGGGCCACAGGATGTGTGCGTGCTCTTTGCTTTCCTATTAGTTTGGTAGTCTCGAGCATTGCAACTACTTATCCCTTTTGGAAGTAAAGGATTGCCATCTAGATTGTGACAAATCCTTAGGCTTACACAACTAAGCACTTCCCCTCACACAACTTACCCATAAATTTAGTATGTGACTCATCTCATCATCCAATCTAGATATGAAGTTGGTTATGACATGCTCAAAATGCACAAAACTATATGTTGGGATTCCAATTTTAAACATGATAGAAACTTCCAATTGTCCTCCCCATATTTTTTCTCTGCAAGCCAAATCGGGGCAAATCTTTGAGTCAATATTGCCTATAATTCTACATCAAGGTTATTGCTATAAATAAAATTATTTTTGCAAACATATAATTTGTGTCGATTTACATTTTGGTAAGTCGATAAAAAAAATTGTGAACATGGTTGTCCATGACTTGCAAGAGATTGTGGGGTTTGTGAAAAATGAAGGCGAATACGATCATAATCAATAAATTTTCAGTGCAAAATGTTTATGAACTATATATAGTTTTGTTGAACTTGCAAAATGTTTGCAAGTTATGTGATTTTATTTTTGTATTGCAATTTATTGTCCACGGACATGTAGCTCTCATGTTACTAGAAGTTTCGCCTTTGTGTCATAGTTCAACTCGTGGTGACATGGGTTGCACAGAGTGTTTCATCACATATTGCAAATGCAAATGACAACACATTAAAAAACAAAACAATGTCAAGTGGGTCTTAGTTTAACAATTAAACGACTTATTATGAATTTGAACCATCGATGCAATGAAATATTACAATAAGATCTAAAACACATTAGAGTCCAGAACTTTACTGCTTCTCAAATAACTTCCTCAACCCGTAGTTGTTCATTTCTATATCCTAGCCTTCTAGACTCAAAATTTGCATTCAACTTATGTAGGCTTTTCTCCTGTACATATCCAACAACATGTACATGGTTGTTCATGCACAACCTACCTATTCAAAGGAAGTCATTTGTCAAGTATATTTGCCAAAATAACTTTGGAGTCTTTGAATCTGTCTCTTTTCTTTTGCTTCTTCTTCGCCTATCTTCTCAGTTTGGGATTCTCTTGAACCCCTTTGTAACTTTTCTCTAAGGAGTTGCCTCTTTTAGGTACTCATGTTGCTTTTATTATTTATGTATTTTAGTCAAATTGACCTACTTTGGTCATGGATGGAAAAAAAATGTTTTTTGCTTCCAACATCTAAGTTGAAGAAGACATCTAGGCTTGGCAGCTAAGTTACTATCTTGAATATTGTGTATGAGTTGAGGATTGGGCTTTGTATTACATGTTATCTAGTTTGTATCGACATTTTGAAAAGGACAGACACACATGGGCTTGCTTACAACACACTTTTGACCATGTGGTCATGGCCTATCTTTGTAGTTTATCTTAGTTGAATAGGAAATGCAGATTTAGTCCAAATATGTATAGTTATGTTCCTTATGCATATGGAAATTATCAACAACAGCTAAATTAGTTTGGAGCATTTCCACTTGGCAAAAGGGAAGCTATAGGTGTCCTTTATTCACTGTGCAAATTATAGTGGAGTCTGTCTTTGTAAGCTAGTGCCTTTGTTTTGGTAGTTCAAAACTCTTACAATATCTGCTACTAGTGACTAGGAGTAGTAATAACCACAATAATATAATAGAAGTTGTTCAATGTTTTATTTTACTGATCTATTAAAAAGTGTTAAATTGTGCAACTAGGGCCAAATTCCACTTCGGACAACTCATTTGATGGAGATAGTTATTTCATTGAATGCCTCTTTTCGAGAGGACCAAATTGACGTAAGGATCATTGAAATCGAACAAGGAGAAATATGTTTTTGAAGTGAAGCCCACACATATGCAAATTTTCAAGGTTTGCCTCACCATCATGTAGGCTCATGAAGCCTAACAATCATGTCTTTTGAGGGCCCACATCAACTCATATAAATAAGTGTGACGTCAAACCTCATTCGACACATTTAAGTGTATCATTACATAGCAAATTCTCATCTGAAGTTGGTCGCACCCCTAGGAAACCAAGCAAGGAGGACGAAGAGCATGTTTCTATCTATTTGGGCCACATATCAGGGCATATCCCAGCAAAGGTAGAAGAGGGAAGTTAGAGCACTTCTAGGTGACTGTTTGGGGGTCAAAATGATCAGATGCATGGACCGAGTTTGATGGAGTAATTATGGGTCATCTTGTAGAAGGTTTGGGTGGTAGATTATTTGTTTAAGTTGCAAGCTCCTAGTAGCACTACAGAGGGGTCGAGCTCAGTGTAGACAACCACAAGAGGGTCGTGACCTTTATCTTGGAGGGTAGAAGGGTCAGACTTGTGCTAGAGAGGGAGCCACAATTGTTGGTGCTTAACGATGGAGCTCTAACCAAGAAACAAGCTAATGAGTTTTTCGAGAGTAATTACACAATGAATAAATAAATGTTAATTTCTTTTGAAAGCAATTACTGTCATAATCATTTCAAGTCTTCTGTCGTGAACATTATGGACATGTAAATGCTTCGTATGTCATGGCCAAGCACATATATTCTAGTCATTCTCTACAAAAATAATATATTTTAAACTCCAATGAAAATCCATGCTTTCTATATAATGGTACAAAAAATGCATAAATTGATTTATCATTAAGAAAGTGACTAACAGAATTTGATGATTGAAATCATCTTCTTAATTTAACTTGACTAAAGAGAAACTTTGCTACATATTGAGCATTATTATTGGAGCATGTACTTTGACTTAAAAAAAATCATTTAGATGAAAATAAGTTTGAAAATTAAGTAGTCTAGACTCTACTATAATAATGAGATATAAAAAAATAATATATATATATATATATATACTTATTCTATGAAATTGGCTCATTTAGTAGTCTTCATTGTAAGAAGGGAAAATCGAAGGTGATGAAGAAGTTGATTTTTAAGCAGGTGAAGGCGTTGGGGCTTAAG
The DNA here is from genome assembly GCA_000404065.3 of Pinus taeda. NCBI lineage: Eukaryota > Viridiplantae > Streptophyta > Pinopsida > Pinales > Pinaceae > Pinus > Pinus taeda. The sequence continues at coordinate 14,953 of APFE030848621.1, read as the reverse complement.
AACATGCATAATTTTGGGAAGGCTTTGGTAGCTAGATGCATATGGAGGCTCATATCAAATAAGGGTATATGAAGCCAAGTTATCCTCTAAAAATACATTGAGCCTAATTCATTAGAAGACCTTCCAAGAACACTCATAATATAATTTGTTGATATGTTGGAAGGCCATTGTCCAAGCCTTCCCTCTTGTGCGGAATTGGCTACTGTGGGAAGTTGGTAATGGAGAAAGAGTAAAGGTAGGAGCTAATCCTTCCTAAGTTTTTAAGTGGATAAGATTATAAAGTCCTTGAAAACAACTATAACTTAGATTAGGCAACCTCCCTAGAATTCTAATGTATATGGCATCAAGAGTGGAAGAAAGAAAACTTCCTAGGTTTGGATGGTATTGAAGGAGATGTATGAGATGCCTATACAAGAAAATTGAAAATGAGTCATGCATTAAGAACATGGAGGATGAATTGGTCTGGTCAAATAATTGAGCCCTGAGTCAAACATTATAGGAGAGACTATTTTTTTGAAGAGTTTTAATGTACACTTTTGAGATACATGTATGACTATAGAAGACTCTTTTATGTGGTTGTGTTAGCTTTTAGAGTAAGGTAAAGTTTAGCTAGGATATCCTTTATAGTCTTTTTGGATAAATTTATTTTAATTTCTTCTAAAATGGAATATATAATTTTTTTCAATATTACTTTAAAAAAAAACGAAATTGGAAACAGAGAAGCTATAGGTTAAGAAAACCTATGTCAAGTTGTAGGTATTAAAGAAAATCATTAGGAAAATCATTTTAGACTTTAATCTCTATATCCACATACTAGTCCCACTAGCACAGGGATCCACCTCATGTTCTCCATATAACGTGCGGGTGGATCGGTGCCAGGTCATCCACCTTCCATTTGTTCATATATTTCAAAACAAATAATCTAAGGTTCAAATGTTGTTGACTATTTAACCTATTCGAATATCTCCTAAGCTAATATAAGAAAACACATATATTTCATCATTTCATTACATGGAATACCAATCGATCACAAATATAGAAAAGCTTCATATCTATCTATTTCTTAAAAATATATGTATTACAAAATATTCATACCCGTGTTGTGTTGTGCTGTGTTGGTTGAATAAGACTGACATCATGCAGCATAGTCACTGTTTTTGACAGAAACACCACGCAGAGGCTAAACAAGTCTCTCGATCGATCGATCAGAGATGCCTCCCAAGGACAACAAATGCTTACCCGAAACATTTAAAGTCGCTTTACTCAACTCCCCACAAGGCCCCATTCCAACTTGAATTTCCTACGTTTATGACAAACTTGCATTCTAAGAAAGGAAACAAATAGAGCCTATTCAGATCAATCGAAGAATTAAAATGGAAATCTATGTTTCAATTAATCGGAGAGAGAATCAGATGGGCATATAATCTCTGAACGTATCTCTGAAACTTCTCATATAATCTGTGTATACCTGAATCAACATTCTGCCCTTGAGCAGAGGTAGGGTGTCGAATCCTAATGAGATATACTCTTTATTTCTCCTTCCAACCTTATCGGTGTATACCAAATTTGGATTTCACTGGACTTCCTCCAAAGCCCAACGAGGTAAGGTAATATTACATCCACAATAATACAAACATAACAGTATAAGTAAAAGCACAATGACGAACTTATCATCCAGAATTGCATATAAGACAAAGAGCATAGCTACTTGTATGCATTTAACAACAAAATTGATAGTAGAGAGATACTCATAAGCATTTAACAAAATTGAATTAACAAAAGAAGGCGGATAAAATTGAAACAAAGAGACTATACAAAATTAACAAAAGAAGATGGAGAAAGTTGAAACAAGGAGAATATATAGAATTTTACCAGAAGAGAGGAGGATGGGGATGACGATGTGGATGTGGGAGGATTTAATTTTGTGCCAATTAGGGGCAGGGCGTGTGAAGTAGTTTGCAGCAGTCATAACGGGAAATACAAGGACAAGACAAGGGTAATCTTTGTTTGCCATTGCACCACCAAGACAAGACAGGGGTAGTCTTGTTTGCCATTGCACCGCCCAGTTAAGAGCTTGAAAAGGGTTGGTTGAACAATCCCCATATTGCAACATTGCTCCCAAATCAAATTACTTCCCGTTGATCATGTATATTTGAATCTATAACTAGAAAAAAGAAGAAAAACAGAGACTCGATGCATAGAAATTCACCTAATCTACTTGTGATCCAAGCTAATGGAAAAGATTTTAATCCAAGCTAAACAAATCAATCTTTCTAGTTGTCATTAGATTTGCTTTGTTTGATTTGAGAGTTGAAGGGTAGGGTATATATGTAAAATCAATCGCTAAGATACATCTCACGTCCTCCATATGACTACGTCAATTTTTTTCTTTCTTTCTGGTTTCCATTAGATTTATTTCATTTGATTTGAGAGTTCAAGAAACAGGTATATACGCAAAATTCACTTCTCCTCCATTTTCATCCAACTAGAGTACCCAGAAGGAGATGATTCTAACTCGCCACCTCCAAGATTTCAGTGGCATTTTCAGCTAATACCTAAAATCATTTTTAGAGAAAAAAATGATTAGCATATTATTCCTTTCACTTTATGAAACAAAACTTCACCCTTGTTATTGTGAAGATTTTCGAGACTTTCCAAACATTCAATAAACATCCAGGATGGACTCAAAACAAGGAATTATTCATATGAGAGACTCCCTATACCAAAAAGTATGTTAATCGATGTTTCCTTTATTTGCAATGTCAGAGGCTTTATTTAATGACCAAAAATTTACCCTAAATTCATAGGGTTTCGACCTCATGATTTACTACTTGCAAATTAAGAAAATCCTATTGGGATGGATTGTAGATGACTCTGTGAAATCACCTAGGCTAGAGGAGTAAGAATATAGTTAATTGGAAGGTTAGTGATTGATTGAGGGAGCTTGATATAAAAAAGGCCATAATGGTGGAACAAGAATTGGGACAATGGGGAGAAGGAAAGGAAATGTGACTGTCAATGGTTCCATTGTGTTATGGATTGATAATGGTATTTGGAGAGGTTCATGACATGAGTTTTCTATTATTATTGACAAGATCCCAATGAGACTTTTCAGATACTCAAGAAAGAGTTGGGCCAAAAAAATTCCATGTCAATTTCAAAATAGAAATATTAAACTTGATTTTAAAGAAAATTAGCATTTGAAAGTATTAAACTTATTTTTGACATGATATCACCTACTAAAGATTCTTTACTTGGCATGCTAGAGGCTTTATTTTATGTCAAAATAGTTACGCTAAAATCACTAGGGTTTGACTTAGTGATTTTTCACTAGCAAATAAAGAAAATTTTATTGGAATGGATTGGAGAGGGCTCTATGAAATGATCTAGCCAAGGGGAGAAGGGATATATTCTAGAGGGTTGAGTGAGTAGTCAAGGGAGTTTGTTATCAAAGAACGATCAACTTATGACCCAAAGTTGGGGATGGTGTAGAGAGGAAAATGGAAAGAAACCATGGAGGGTTTCATGGTGGTATCAAACAAGAAGGATTTTTTGGAAGGCTCGTGAGCGGAATAGAAAGGGAATGGGAACAATAATTTAAAGGGAGAGAGAGAAATAAATTGAGCAAAGGTTCAATTTATAAGAATTTGACAAGGAGAATTGAATGGGAAATAAAATTTAAAGGGAGGAAGATAGAAGGAGAAAAGGTTCTACTAATGAGGACAATGAAAGAGAAATGGATGATCCTTTTTCACAAGGCGGGGGACAACTAGACCTTTCCATCCATAATAGAACTGCACTTGGTGATCTTACTTTCAACTCCAAACCTATCATTACCAACCTGGCAATATTCCAGAGAAAATATTAATGCCACAAAGAGTATTATATTATTGTTTGCAATCACATTATTAAGGTAAGCTTCTTCCTCTCACTTATATGTTGTTATGTTTAATTAGATAGTGGACTTTTCTTCAATGAAGTTCTCCCAAATGTTCTCCTTTTGTTTGTTTGTCCTTTTTTCCTAAGTTTGTCTTTTTGGTGTTTAGATTTTCTTATGCAAGTTCCCATGACTATTACATAACCATAAAAACATATTGGTGTTATTTATTTCATTAATTTATTCAATTGTTAGTATCTCAATTTGTCATTTTAGAGAGGTTTTAGACTGCGATTATATATCAATTTACTGAAAAACCAACTTATGTATTGAACTTATAAAGTTGCACATTGCATGCTCTTATAGATAAAATCAAACCAAAATATAACATTTGAAAATATTCTATTTTGAATTATTGATTGCAACGTGTTTGGAAAAATGATTTGTTCTTAAAAATATACTTTGATATGTAGTTTAGTAATGAAGCTTTTCATCTATAGTTCTCCATCTTTATTAAACTCGGGAGGAGAACAATGTTGACCTATTACGAGGTGAATGATAGGGAAAAGGCATGGCATGATTTCCATATCAAGCCAAATCAATTCCAAGTTGATGATCTCGTGTTTATGTATGACAACGAAATTCTGAAACACCCTAGGAAATTTCAGAGGCATTGGATGGGATTGTATATTATCCAGTATGTCACATATGCAATGGCAGTACAATTGGAGAAACTAAATGAGGATCCCATCAATGAACTTGTCAATGGGAGCTTATTGAAATTATATAGAGACAATTGCCCCACTTTCCAAAATTGATCTATTTGTAGGGGAAATTTTCCTTTGTTTTTATAACCTTATTAGTGTTTGTAGGTAGTTGTTGTGAAGCAGAGAACCCAAAGAATGTTGTGCCTGCAGGAACAATGTGGCAGGCTTGGTAGAGTAGATATTTCCTGTTGTAGTGAAGGACTAGCGCACTGCGCACCAAGAACATTGCATAGTCAGGTGAACAAGCAGCCAAGGAAAGTGTGTAGTACTAGTGATAGCCTAAAAAGTGGACTACAACTAGTGGTCAATGATGGAAACTACAACCAGGAAATTGTAGAAAAATGCACTAGAAAAACCATGTGCCACCCATGTGGATGGGACACCATGGAAATTTATGTAAAAAAATAAAAATAAATAAAGAAAAATATGTCATATATTGGCAGCTATGTCAAAAAGGTTATTGACATGACTTCCACCACGGTTAGAATCACAAATGATGTTCCTACTTGGTGAAGTTATTATAAGATATTACCAAGATTACTAAGAGTTATTGCAATTGAAAATGAGCACAACAAATGCAAGTCACTAGTACTTCATCCAATTATTTTCTCATTGTCCCATATTTGTAAGAATAGAGCCAAGGTATGAAGCACAAAACAAAGAAAAGTTCTAAGATCAAAGTGTAGTCGCAGAGGAATTTTTCAGTTGTTAGATACATATGCCATGGCTACATCATTAGTTCCAAGGAAATCAAGGACAAAGGGTCCTAATGGTGTGCCACCTCCACAACTTGATGCAAAACAAAAAACTTAGTTGTTGAAAGAGCCAAAGTATAAATTGTTAATGAGTCCAATTCTTCAAGGGATTATCAAAGAAGGTGACATGCTCAACATGATTGACAAGCGAAAACATAATGACCATGATGTTTTATACCCCAACAAGTTTCCCGAATTTTCCTAATACAAGTACATGACTATCATAGTGCAACCAAGACTTCAACAATTCTGTGAACCTCAACAATGGCCAAGGGGACTTGATAAATCAGGTATTTTAAATTTGTTGGATATCCCCCACTTTGGTCTTAGTAATGAAGTAAATATTTGTGTTAAATTACTCTTGATTTGTGTACAAAACGTAGTTATGTGGCTCAATGAGCCCATAGAAATTGATTCATAGCTCACATATAGTATTAACTAGTTATCCATGGTAGGAGAGGATCCATAACCTCTCTTTGACAAAAGGAATGAAAATGATGTTGCTAAGGAGGTGATAGAAAAATACGACATAGTTTGCAAATAGAGGGGGATGTTAATCTCCTTTATAAGTGATGAGCGGGTGCAATTTTCCACGCAACTAATGTCTTGTAAGTTGCTTAGGAAGTGCTAAAAGAAACAATTCCCTGAAGGATCAATGGCTACCATAGAAAAATGCGTCACAAGTGTTTAGATGAAATGGGCCACCTTTCTACTAAATCAATTTATGTAAGATTGTTTGTAGGCATAGGATAGGAATGTAGAGTTCCACTATGCATGCTAATGATCTTGATTGATTTGAAAAATGGCAAGTCTCTCAAGATACCAACTTTCCTATACCAAATAAGCAGAAATTCATTGCATCATGGTTTGGATCACCCTAGTATACTTATCATAAAACGAGCTAGATGAATACAAGTATGAAATTTTATATATGGAAATAAATCAATAATCATGTTATTTTGAAGGTACCTCACATTTTGGTATATGTTGTTGAAGCCTATAAAGAAATCACAACATTCCATGCAACTCCTCACCACATCTATGTACAGGCACATGCAAACCCTAACAAGAAATGGTGGAATTGTTGTTAGAAGCTTGATGACAATGCAGTGTCACAATAGTGAATGACTGGATGGTGGATTGTGCAACAACCCTAGTTAAAAATTCATGTAAAAAATATAAGACCAAGGTAATGGGACACCGTATTCCAAGCTAAATGGTGAGCAAAACATCCTAGTGGGTGTTCATTCTAGTTATTATGGCTAAAGGAAACTGGCAAAGGCAATGGCAAAGGCTTTGGAAAAGGCAAAATGGAATTTTTGGCACAATTATTTATGAAAATAATGGAAATTGGGAGAAAAGGAAGGTGAAAGGTCACAAGTTGCATGTGCGGAGGAAAATAATGGAAAATGAAGAAAATAGATGCCTCATTAATAAAAGGCTTTTGAGGATCAGTTGGCAAGATTTTGCTGAGGGTTGGTTAGTGTAACCTTTTGTCAGTTTAGTTTTGGAGCTCTCATTATATTCTCTCTCTCTCTCATACTCTTGGACACTTAGAGTTTTCTTGGAGCACTCTTGGAGATTGTGGCATACTTGGATGTTTAGAGCAAGAAGGCAAAGGAAGAGCAGGAAAGTGCAAGAGGACATTGGGATCAACAGCTACAATAGGTTTTTCTTGCAGGTACCGAGTTGCATGTATGTTTTCCTCACTAATTTTGGCATGCATGGCATATGCATGTGGTTTATTGGTCATGATCTGTGATTGGGATGGAGGATTGCCTGGATTGACAATGGATTTGCCTAGCCTTGCCGTTTTCAGGATAGCCATGGTGTTGTGAGTTCATTTCTTTGTTTTTCCAGGTTGGTTCTCATGTTTCCTTTAGCTTGGGTTGAGTTACTAGTCCTGGAAGCCTTGGTTGGACAAATGCTCTAGAAACCCTTGGTGGGTTGAGTTACTAGTTCTAGAAGCCCTAGTTGGACAAATGATTTGGAAACCTAGTGGCAGTTGTGGATTGAGTTAATAGTCGTGGAAGCCTTCGTTGGAACAAACGCTCTGGAGCCATGGAAGGCTTGGGTAGAGACCAATCTAGCGATGATTTGTGATGTACGACCATGAGGTGGAATCATTGTTTGATGGGTTGAGGTGGTCTGGCCTCTCGAAGCCCTCGTTCAGTTTTGATGGATTGTTCCATGAGATCCCACATTCATGCTTGGAATATGGCACAAGGGTGACTAGTTGAAGAGATATTTGGCTCAACCATGTCTATGTTTGGGTGGTTTGTGGAAGTCCCAAACCTGGTTGGCCTTTGCATCATTAATATGAGGTTATTTCTCCTTGTTATTTTGTGAGTATTATACTGGTTTATATGTGGATTATATGGTTGTTATTTCCCTGGTATTTATGTTGTTCTTATGATGGTTATGAACATGTATTATGGTAGTGGCTATGTATGGATCTCATCATGTTTTTACTTGTAAATGAATGAGCAATGTATCTATGGCCTAATATATGAAATTGTAGCTAACGTATTGAGGCATCAATGATTTTTAGTGATTCTCAAATAAGTATGAGACCCCTATGCTCAGTTTTGTTGTTAAGACCTGCACCTCTCATGTTTGTGACATGTTTAACGAAATCCCTGTCATGGCTAGTCGGGGTCCAGTCTAGTCCTTGTTGATGTTTTTGCAAATGTATCTTTGTTCTGCTTTGAAATTTCATTTTTGAAGGTGTCATTGAGTTTTAGGCAGTGACCTGGGCTCTCAGCCTAAAAAAGTGGCACATATCCCATAGTCGCAAGCACAACACTAGGGGAAAAAGTCCTCGGAAGCTCCCTTGCTCTTGATGTGGGAATTTCTAGAGCCTCCTAGATGCACCCTGGTCCATATCAAGGGAGCGTCCAGGGGTTTGATGCACTAAAACTTCAGTTGGACTCAGGGGATGGTTACGTGAGAGGTTGGGATGACTCGGAATTTTGTTACTGAGGTGGAAGGTTTGTGTGATGTGTTCCACTGGTTCCACTTCCTTAACTGACACACAGGGAGTCGAATCATATCATAGTAACTTCTCATCACATGTTTACCCCGGTTGGCTGGTTAATTGAGGAGATGTGGGAGGAGGGTGTTTACAGAGTGGTATCATAGTGGGTTGCGCTCTCTTTGGGTCATATTTGATACCACAGAGTGGTATCAGAGCATGTTTCATTATCTTTGGGTGGTGTCTAGTTTCTGTTCTCCTTGTATGATATCTGATACCAAAGATTGGTATCATAGCAAGTTCCATTCTCTTTGGGGAATGTCTAGTTTATGTTCTCTTTGGGTGTTATCTGATACCACAGAGTGGTATCAAAGCATGGTTCACCCCTCAGACTGGATGGGTGGTGTGTTGGTCATGCATTCATGTCGGTTTCATATGAGTTCATTATGCTTGTTGCATTTGCAAGGTGTTGATAATGGTTGTAGTGATGTCATCATGTGAAGGTTGATGATGTTGTTGTGAGATGTGTCGTCATGAGTGTATGGTTGTATATGCATTTGTTATGCATGTCGGTGTATATATGTTTTTATGCATGCATTTTTCATGGTGAAGGTTGTGTTGCATAAGGTCGTTGTATGCAATTAGGTCATCATGATTATATTGGTATGTTATGATGTTAATGTGTTGGTTGAGATAGAGCAGGAGATGCAGATCATTAAAGTGAAGTTGCAACAATAGACTTCGAGGTAAGAGAAAATCATCATACAAGTTTGTATGGTGGGTATGCAAGTATGTTGGTTAATGTTTGTTATAAGGATTAGGGTTACTAATATGCTTTTCATTCTATTATTATTATGGTTACATGTATGATAGATGCTAGTTGATTAGTGTGATCATAGGCACATGTGTCAGGTAGTCATGCATGGTAGTAACTTGTTGTTGTTTTATGGTAGTTAACTTGATGATTATGTTATATGTTGTTGAAGAGCATGTTATATGTTAACTTTTCATTGTTATAAGTTAGTTAATGATTAGGGTTATTGTTTTAAAATCTTGATGTTATATGTATCATGCTAAATTGGATTGGCCTATGCAGATGGTTAGGGTTATGACATTAAGGTATGAGTTTGACTATGTCATCTATTTGATGTTTGATTGTTTGATTATGTCATCTAGTTGATTTATTTAACATGGTATGTTTGAAATTTGGTTGAATGTTTGATGAATTGCATAATATGACTATGTGTATGTAAGATTGCTCGAAGGAATGATCTTGTTTTAAGATGGTTTTACTCACACATATGCGTTGAGATAGCTGATATGTACTTGAGTGTAAGCAGGTGACAGTTGTAGCATTATGTCTAATGACTACGAGTTGAATATGGATTATGACATGATTATTAGTCTTAGTAAAGGTTGATTTTAAATTAGTAGATATGTTGTATTGATCTTGGGAACATGTGGCTGACATGTGTGTTCAGTTATAAGGCAACGTGATTGGCACAACAAGGTAATATAATTGGTATATTGTTACATTTAGTTATGCACTAACAATTATGTGTTATGGTGGTATGATACAGATACTTGCATGGGAAAAGAAATTTCCATGGAATCTTGAAGAAGGTTTAGGTTGAGCTTTCCCTTGGAATCACTGGGAACCCATGGGGATTGAGTCATGGTGTATGTTGATAGTCTTGTGCTTTCGGTACCTTGTGTAACAAACCTCGTGAAAATTCCATGTAATAAATGTTAAAAAAAAAAAGAAACCATGGATGACTGGTACACTTATTCCAAGCTGAATGTTGGGCAAAATATCCTAGGGGGTGTTCATTTGGTTGTTTATGGCTAAGGAAATTGCCAAAGGCAAAGGCTAAGGCATTAAAAGGCATTTTGGCACAATTATTTACGAAAATAATGGAAATTAGGGGGAAAAGGAGGTGAAAGGTTAAAAGTTGCATGTGAGGAGGAAAATGAAGGAAAATAAAGAAAATGGAGGCCTCATTCATAAAAAATCTTATGATGATAAGTTGGTAACTTTTTGTCAGTTCAGTGTTGGAGCTCGCTTATTTTCTCTCTCTCTCTCTCTCTCATACTCTTAGATACTTAGAGTTTTCTTGGAGCACTCTTGGAGGGTGTGGCATACTTGGATTCTTGGAGCAAGAAGGCAAAGGAAGACCAGGAAAGCGTAAGAAGGCACCAACATCAACAACTACATCAGATTTTCTTGCAGGTATTGAGTTGCATGTATGATTTTTTCACTAGTTTGGACATGCATGGCATATGCATGTGGATTCTTGGTCACGATATGTCATTGGCATGGAGGATTGCTTGGATTGATAGTGGATTGCCTAGCCTTGCCATTTCCTAGATAAACATGGCGATTGTGAGTTTATTTCCAATGTTTTTTTTTGGTTGGTTCTCATGTTTCCTTAGCTTCGGTTGAGTTATTAGTTCTTGGAGCCTTGGTTGGATAAACGCTCTAGAGCCCTGTAACAACTTGGGTTGAGTTACTAATCCTGGAGCCTTGGTTGAACAAATGCTCTGGAGCCCTTGGTGGGTTTATTTATTAGTCCTGGAGCCTTGGTTGGACAAACACTCTAGAGCCCGACAGCAGCTAGGGGTTGAGTTACAAGTCCTAGAGCCTTGGTTGGAACAAACGCTCTAGAGCCCTAGATGGCTAAGATGGAGACAAATTTGGTGATGGTTTTGGTGATGTCTAATGTGAGGTGGAATCATTGTTTGATGGGTTGAGGTGGATGGCCTCTAGAAGCCCTGGATGAATTTTGATTGATGTGTTCTATGAGATCCCACATTCATGCTTGGAATATGGCATGAGGGTGAATGGCTGAAGAGAGATTTGGCTCAACCATTCTATGGTTGGGTGGAACGTGGTAGTCCCAGCTTTGTGTGTTTCATTGCATTCATTAATGAGAAATCCATTCCCTTGATTTTCACGTGTAAAGGTACTAATGTATTTATGGATTTGTGTAGAAAATCTGTGTAGGTTAACCCAATAATGCAATATAAATCAAAGTAGAATACTATAACCTACTTCTACTATCAATTTGTGGAAGCTTAAAGATCGAGCTGAACAATATAACGAGAAGAAGACAAATCAATTTCACAATACACACGAAAATCCTTTGGGGAAAGCCTCAACTAAAAACCCCACTATCTGTATTATCATACAAGGTGGAAATACATAGGAATTATACAAAGCCTTAGCTCTCACAGCTAGCCAAATCTCAGTACAATCCTCACAGATGCTCACAGGCAATCTTGGCTTCTCTCCAGCCTTCCTCTCTACCCTCCAAGCTCCTATTTCTGTGCGTTGTTCCTATGGGATGATTCTCCTTCAACCAAGTGGAACACTCTCTCACACACTGTCAGAATTGCACAATCCTCAAGGAATGATGCCTTGACTGCATGCATGAGTTTTCTTTATAAGAAAACACATGCAAATGATAGTACATTGTCCTTGTCTTTAATCTTAACTGGGTATTTCTCAGAGTAGACATGCATGAGTTTTTGATGAGGGAATCTTCAGTTAACTAGAGTAGCACTAGTTGGATGCATGCATGCATCAACTGACTGTTAACTCTCTATTAGTTCCTTAAACAGTTTGGAACTAATTTAACTGGACTTAACTCAGTAAACTGAGTTAGCTAATTACAACTCAAATATAACTCAATC
>APFE030848609.1:0-12257 GCA_000404065.3 Pinus taeda | reverse complement strand
ACAAGACCAAGAGTAATGCTGAAGGAAAAATAGAAAGACACAAGGCAAGACTTGTTGTCAAAGGATATAAGCAGCAGCATGGGAGAGACTATGAGGAAACTTTCGCACCGGTTGCTAGAATGGAAACTGTGAGAGCAGTGCTATCCATAGTAACACAAAACAAGTGGAAAGTTTACCAAATGGACGTGAAGTTAGCATTCCTAAATGGAGTGTTAATGGAAGAGGTTTACATTGAACAACCTCTAGGATATGAAAAGAAAGGCCAAGAGCACAAAGTGTGCAGATTGAAGAAAGCTCTTTATGGGCTGAAGCAAGCACCAAGAGTGTGGTACAGTAGGATAGATTCCTATCTACTGGAAAATGGATTTGAAAAGTGTGAGGGAAAACCCATCCTCTACATCAAAGAAAATGATGGTAAAATACTAATTATTGTGTTATATGTTGATGATGTTATTTTCACAGGTAATGATGATTATCTTACTGAAAATTTCAAAACAGTCATGAAAGAAGAATTTGAAATGAATGACATGGGTTTGCTGAAATACTTCTTAGGAATAGAAGTAGAAAAAAATGGAAATGGCATTTTTATCTCACAAGTGAAATATGTTAATGAAGTGTTGGAAAGATTTAATATGCAGGAGAGCAAAGCAGCAATCACTGCCATGGTGATGGGATTAAAACTCAGCGAAGAGGACAACAGCAAGGATTTTGATCCTAGTTTGTGCAAGAGCATAGTTGGTAGCCTCATGTATTTGACTGCAACTAGGCCGGATATAATGCATGTTGTTAGTTTTATTTCCAAATTCATGCAGAGGCCAAAAGAAGAACATTGGTAGGCAACAAAAAGGATTCTGACGTATGTTAAAGGTACTAAAAGGTTTGACATTTTATATACTGTTTTAGAATGTTCAGATTTAATTAGATAGAGTGATAGTGATTAGGCTGGAAGTGTAGATTATAAGAAAAGCACATCTGGTTATGTTTTTCACATGGGTTCAGGAGCTATTTCATGGGCTTCTAAAAATAACCTATTGTAGCGTTGTCTACAGCAGAAGCAGAATATGTGGCAGATACAACAGTAGCGTGTCAAGCAATTTGGATGAGACGGATGTTAAGGAGTTTATGCCAAGAGCAAGCACAAGGAACTGTGATTTTTTGTGACAATAGCTCAGCTATTGCATTATCCAAGAATTCTATGTTTCATAAGAGAACAAAACACATTGACACAAAGTTTCATTACATCATGGAATTGGTAAACAATGGAGAAATTGTTTTAGAACACTGCAAAACTCAGGAGCAAGTTGTAGATATTCTGACCAAACCATTGGGGCAGAAAAGTTTTGATTTTTTGAGGAAATGTTTGGGTATGACTCATAACCCAGCAGTTGAAATTAAAGCGGAGTATTGAAATATTACTTTCAACTGTAGCGCCAGTCCTTTGCCATACCCCTTGCATTGATGAATCCACCATTTTCATACCCTTGTCAAGTCATTAATCAAAGCTCGCATATTGAGTTTCCTGTTTGAGGTGACAGAGGGATGTGTGGTTATAACGGATTGTGCAGTGGGCTACCAACACCCTACCCACTTTAGCATGCGTGTATGGGAGCACAACCTCCAATTAATATGCAGAAGACATAGATGGACTGGTAGGTATGAGACCCATATATGGGACGGTACCTGGAAAAGGGAGTGGATACGATTCAGCAAAAAAGGCGATAAGAGCTTATGATCTTGTAGCTCTGAAATTTTGGGGTCCAACCGCCAAAACAAATTTTCCATCAGCCAATTATGAGAAACAGATTGAAGAGATGTAAGGTAACACACAATAGTGTTAATTTTACAGGAGAGACAGAGTTTTGACTGTGCATTGAACCGTGTACTTCAAGGTGAACTACGTTGGCGGCCTCTATGGGATTTTGACAATCTCGCGTGCTAGTGGTTACTGTGAAAGCCCAAAACGATAATACAGAGCAAACGTGACAATAAGCACAAGGTTTTTCAGCGGGGAACAATTGGAGCTTTTTTTTAGTTTCTCTGGCATTTCCTCTATTTCGCTAATCAACTACAACAAGGGGCTCATCAGCACCTTTGGATTTAACTTGGCCTAGAATATTTTGTAATAGCAGTCTTGTTAATGAATACAAAGTCTTTTTTAGTGTGTGAAAAACTCTGTTTCCTGTGTTAAAAACATAGCATTATTCTCTATTCTTTGTTGTTTCGGAATTATCAGAAATTCCCAACAAATTATATATTGATGCTCCGCTTTCAGAGGTTCCAAAGTCAATTTGGAAGCTAAAGCACCTTGAAAAAGTTTTCCTGTGCACACGTTATCATGAAACTTTTCCAAATGAATTTGGTAACTTATCAGGCCTCCAAAGTATTCACTTTGAATGCTCCACTATGCAGGCACTACGATACTCGGTTGGGTACTTGAGGGACCTCCAAAGGTTTCACTTGACTAGATGCTCCACTGTGCAGACACTACTAGACTCGGTTGGGAACTTGACAAGCCTCCACAAGCCTCCAAATTCTTGTCTTGGGTCGGTGCTCCACTTTGCAGACGCTTCAATTCTTGATTGGGAACCTGACGGGCCTCCAAAATCTTGACTTGAGTTTGTGCTCCACTCTGCACACGCTCCCAAACTCGGTGGGGAACCTAACAGCCCTCCAAATACTTGACTTGGGCGGCTGCTCCACTCTGCAAATGCTACTAGATTCAGTTGAGAACCTGACAGACAACCAGATACTTGTTGGAAATAATAATCCCAACCACCACAATAAACAGTCTAACAACTGACAACAGCCATATGTGACGTATTTTTGTAGGTTGTGTCTCTGCTTGAAGATAGAAGGACTGAAGCCAGAAGTAAACCATTCAAAAACTCAGCAAAGGCATTTAAAGAAGTTAATGTACTTTGGTAAATAGATATGGGTAAACATTCATTCAGCGGCCATTGCCCACACTCCAGAAACACTTACGCATTTCTGAACGCACTCAACAACAACATCATATTAATTATTTTGTTCCGTCATGAATTAAATGTAAAATTGTATGTTGAGTTAAATATGAATGTAAAATTCATTTTGACTGTATAGAGAGGTTAGTGAGTAAGAGGGAAAAAAGAAAAAGAGTCCAAGTCTCTATGGAGAAAATGGTGGAGCAAATTTTGGTGGGTGCCTGAAAACAACATTACTCTGTTTTACTGTGTGTTATTCCAGGTAAGTTTAAATCATTGTAACTTTTATTTTACTTGGTGAATAAGCGGAAATCTAATGTAAATATATTTCATGTTTTAGAATTCAATACTAAGTTTTTATTGTGTTTCTCCAAAACCTATTTCCTCATTTTTGAGGTGAGTAAATATTATTGATAAGTCTCTGAAATAGCTACCCGGTGTGCGAAATCCAAGTCTGGGAAATAGCTTTGGGAAAAGGTAGCTCCACGAAATCAACTTCGCCATGCGTGAACCTAGTTTCGGGAAAGTAGCTTCACGGAAGTAATAACTCTCTGCCTCTCCCCTCCATGAAAACAAAAATTAAATTCCTAAATTTTTTCTAATATGGTATCGGAGCGGGTTAAACTTTGTTAGTGTAAAAACAAATATTTTTACTAATAGTAAAAATTGTTTTTTAGCGTGTATTGTTTTTTAGCATATTTACCAACTGGTAGAAAGTTTGTTTTTACGCCCAGAAATGGCAACATCAAACACAAGCTTGACTAATCCTCAAATACCTCAGTTTAATGACAAAAAATATGATTATTGGGCTATTACAATGAAGGCCCTGTTTTCTTCTCAAGACATTTGGGATTTGGTGGAGAATGGTTTTCAAGAACCAACACATGCAGCAACATACAATGCCTTATCTCAACAAGAAAGAGATGTGTTAAGGGAAAACAAGAAGAAGGATTCAAAAGCCCCGTTTTATATCTTTCAAGAAGTTCATGAAAGGATATTCCCAAGGGTTGTAGCAACAATGAAGTCCAAGCAAGCATGGGATACTCTCAAAAAAACCTACCAAGGCATGGCAAAAGTCAAAACAACAAAGCTGCAAATGTTGAGGAGAGATATTGAAACACTTTGTATGAAAGAGTCTGATAATATAGACTCGTTTTTTACACATGTAAGTGGGTTGGTTAGTCAAATCAGATCTCATGATGAGACACTTGAGGAAAGAGGAATAGTTGAGAAAGTTTTAAGAAGTTTGCCAGCAAGGTTTACACTTGAGGAAACAAGAATAGTTGATAAAGTTTTGAGAAGTTTGCCAACAAGGTTTGCGACCATTGTTGTGGCCATAGAAGAGACAAAGGATCTCTCACGGTTCTCAATGGATGAGCTTAATGTATCACTGATTTCTCATCAACATAGACTGAATAGAGTAGCAAGCTCCTCATTGGAGCATGCCTTCAAGACACAAGTATAATTTGGTCAAAGTCAAGGTAGAGGAAGATCATATGCTAGAGGAAGAGGAAGAAGCCCACACAGAGGTGGAAGAAGCAGCCCTTCAAGCTCAAATGGAAGAGGCAGCAAGCAAAATCCAATTCAAGGCCCGAGCCAAAATCAAGCACAAGGTCAGAGGTATGATAAATCTCAAGTTCAATGTCATTACTGTAAAAAGTATGGTCATTATGCAAATGAGTGTAGAAATAAGCAATATGACATCAGTAACAAACCAAGTGTAAATTTCAAAAGAGAAAATCAGAACCATGATAGCATGTTTTTAGCTTTTAATGTAGCACAAGAAAAATAGAGTGATATATGGTATCTAGATTCAGGGTGTAGTAACCACATGTCAGGAAACATAGAAATGTTTTCTGATCTAGATGAAAGTGTGAAATCTGAAGTGACATTAGGGACTGATACCAAAGTCTATGTTATGGGAAAAGGAAGAGTTAATATCCTAACAAAGAAGGGGGAGAAAAAATATATCTCTCATGTTTACTTTGTCCCCGGTTTGAAACATAATCTCATGAGTGTTGGACAACTCATGCAAAAAGGCTACAATGTCTTCTTCAAAAATGATGTGTGCACAATTTGGATAGGCCTCCAAGCAGACAGTTGATTGCAAAGGTTCAAATGACAGACAATAGAATGTTTCCCCTGAAAATAATATTAGATTTGTAGAAAGAAGGTGCACAAGCACAACTATCTATGGACTCACAAGAAAATGGAAGAAAAGAGGTAGTTGTCACACAAGTAAACTTTTAAGCAGAGGTAAAAGATGAAAAGTGGTTATGGCACTTGAGATTTGGACATCTCAACTTTGGAGGTTTGAATTTCCTACATAGGAAAGGCATGGTGAAGGGTTTACCACTCATAGAAAAACCAGACAACATATGTGAAGGATGTATCTAGGGCAAGCAACATAGAGAGACATTTCCAGCAGGAAAGTTAGTGAGGGAAAAGGAACCTTTGGAGATTGTCCACTCAGACTTATGTGGACCAATGTAGACACCATCAATTGGTGGCAGCCACTATGTATTGAACTTCATAGATGACTACACAAGGAAGACATGGGTCCTTCCCGTAAAACAGAAAAGTGAAATGTTTGAGCGCTTTCGACAATACAAAGCTCTTGTTGAGAAGCAAAGCGGACATTACACCAAAGTGCTTAGAACTAATAGAGGTGGAGAATACATCTCAAATTACTTCCTTCGATTTTGCAAGGAACATGGAATTCACAAGCAATTCACAACAAAATATACACCGCAACAAAATGGTGTGGCAGAAAGGAAGAATAGGACCATTATGGAGATGGCAAGGAGTATGTTGAAGGCAAAGCATTTGCCAAATAATTACTGGGCTGAAGTTTTCGCTTGTGCATCATATATCTTAAATAGATGTCCAACCAAAAGCGTCCAGAACATTTTTCTCGAAGAGGCATGGAGTGGAAGAAAACAAAATGTCACTCACATGAGAGTTTTTGGATGTGTGGCTTATGCACATGTGCCAGATGAGTTGAGAAAGAAGTTAGACAGCAAGGGGGAGAAATGCATATTTGTTGGATACAGTGATGAATCCAAGGCATACAAACTCTACAATCCATTAACCAAGAAGGCCATAATCAGTAGATATGTGCATTTCATAGAAGAGGAAGCATGGGATGGAATTTTAGAGAAGACAATCAATGTCAAAGCATGTATGCCACATTAGGACAGAGAGGAATTAATAGCAGCAAGTAATTCCTCAACTCTAACTTCCTCTACTCCTATTCAAGTGTAGCAAAGCAGACAACAAGCAACCCCATCAACAAATAATAGGACAGTTTCGCACATCCAAGCAAGTGCTTCTCCAAGCTCACCGCGAAGCGCAACACCGAGTGACATATCGAGCTCATCTTCAGCAAGCACAAGAAGGCCAAAATTCAAAAATTTAAATGAATTTATGAGAAAGATGAAGTTGATAGTAGTGCAGGTCTGAATTCCTTATTTGCATTATTTTGTCATGTAGATGACCCAATCCACTTTGAAGGTGCAGTCAAAGAATAAAAATGGGTTGCGTAAATGGAGGAAGAAATAGAAGTAATAGAAAGGAATGACACATGGGAGTTAGTGAGCCTTCCGAAAGGAAAACGTGTTATTGGGGTAAAGTGGGTCTATAAGACCAAAAGCAACATTGAGGGAAATATTGAATGGCACAAAGCAAGGCTAGTTGTCAAAGGATACAAACAGTAGCATGGAAGAGATTACATGGAGACATTCGCGCCAGTCGCACGGATGGAGACAGTCCACGTAGTTGTGACGATTGCCGCGCAACATAAATGGACAATGTACCATATGGACATAAAGTCAGCGTTCTTGAATGGAGTGTTGAAAGAGGAAATGTATGTCACGTAACCGCCTGGTTATGAAATTGAAAGACAAGAAGACAAAGTATATTGGTTGAAGAAATCTCTTTATGGGTTGAAGCAAGCACTGCGCACATGGTACAGCAGGATAGATGCTTACATCAAAGAGAGCAAAGGTAAGATTCTCATTGTGATCTTATATGTAGATGATTTGATCTTTACAGGCAGTGATGATTTCCTCATCGCTGATTTCAAAAAAGTCATGAAGAGTGAGTTGAAATGACTTACATGGGATTGTTAAGATATTTTTTCGGCATAGAAGTGAAGCAAATAGAAAATGGCATTTTTATCTTTCAAGCAAAGTATGTGGCGGAAATTTTGGAGAGGTTTAAAATGCATAACAGTAAGTCCACACCAACTCCAACTGTCATAGGGTCGAAGTTGAGCAAGGAAGATTACAGCAGCAATCTCAATCCGACATTATACAAAAGCATGATAGGCAGCCTGATGTATTTGACTGCCACTAGGCTAGATATATGTATGCAGTAAGTTTGGTGTCAAGATTCATGGAGACACCCAAGGAGACACATTGGCAAGTAGCAAAAAGGATTCTGAGGTATGTCAATGGGACAAAACAGTATGGCATTTTGTACACAACAACCAGTGATTTTAGGCTGGTTGGTTACGCCGACAACAATTGGGCAGGCAGTGTCAATGACACAAAGAGCACGTCAGGATATGTTTTTCATTTGGGTTCTGGAGCCATTTCATGGGCCTCCAAGAAGCAGCCAATAATGTCACTGTCAATAGCAGAATCTAAATATGTCGCAGCAACAGCAACAACATATCAGGCAGTTTGGATGAGAAGGATGTTGAAGGATTTTCGTCATAACCAAGAGGGCATGACAACTATTTTCAGCGGCAACATCTCAGCAATTGCATTGTTAAAGAATTCTGTCTTCCAAAAAAGGACCAAGCATATTGATGCTAAATATCATTTTATTAGAGAGGTGATTAACAATGATGAAATTGTGTTGCAGCACTGCAGGTCACAAGAACAATTTGCTGATATTTTCACAAAGCCATTGGCAGGTGAAAGTTTTGTTTATCTCAGAAACTGTTTGGGAATTGTCAATGGCGGCAATTTTGATTAAGAGGGAGTGTTGGAAATAATAATCCCAACTACTGCAATAAACAACCTAACAACAACCATACCTATCAGACGTATTTTTGTAGGTTGCATCTCTGCTTGAAGATAGCAGGACTGAAGCCAGACGCGAACCATTCAGAAACTCAGCAAAATCATTTAAAGAAGTTAATGTACATTGGTAAACAGATATGGGCAAACATTCATTCAGTGACCATTTCCCACACTCCAGAAACACCTGCGCTTTTCTGAACGCACTCAACAACAATATCATATTAATTATTTTTCTTCATCATGAATTAAATGTAAAATTGTATGTTGAGCTAAATATGAATGTAAAGTTCATTTTGACTATGTAGAGAGGTTAGTGAGTAAGAGGGCAAAAAGAAAAAGAGTGCAAGTCTCTGTGGATAAAATGGTGGAGCAAATTTTGTTGGGCGCGTGAAAACAACAGTTACTCTGTTTTATTGTGTTATTCCGGGTAAGTTTAAATCACTGTAACTTTTATTTTACTTGGTGAATGAGCGGTAGTCTCATGTAAATGTATTTAATGTTTTAGAATTCAATACTAAGTTTTTATTGTGTTGCTCCAAAACCTACTTCCTCATTTTTCCCGTGAGTAAATATTTTTCACAATCCTCTGAAATAGCTGCCCGGTGCGCTAAATCTAAGTCTAGGAAATAGCCTCGCGGTACACTCCACAAAATTAGCTTCACAGTGCGTGAACCTAGTTTCACGAAAGTAATAACTCTCTGCCTCTCCCCTTCGCGAAAACAAAAATTAAATTCCTAAATTTTTTCTAACAATACTTGACTTGGCCGTGTGCTACACTCCGCAGACTTTCCCAAACTCGGTTGGGAACCTGACAGGCCTCCAAACGCTTGACTTGGGACGGTGCTCCAGTCTCCAAACACTTGAATTGGGATGGTGCTCCAGTGCTTCCATACTCAGTTGGGAGCCGTACGGGCATCCAAAATCTTGACTTGCGTTTCTGCTCCACTATGCAAATGCTCCCAGACTCGGTGGGGAAACTAACGGGCCTCCAACTTCTTGAATTTAAAGCATAGTTACCAAATACGGCCGAATCACGGTTAAAAACATGAAAATTCACCTGTACGATTTGAATACTGAATAGTTCGATAAAATTCAATTCGGTTCGTAGGTGCTTAACGATTTGGGCGCATGTATGGTTCATTACTTGGCATAGTTAATGGCCGCATATGGTTTATTAACTAAACAACAAATAGATTGTTGTGGTATGGCATGCTATAGAGAAAAACAAAAATTGTTGCAGTATGGCATGCTGCAGAGTAAAACAAAATTTGTTGCAGTATGGCATGCAACAGAGAAAAACAAAAATTGTTGTGGTATGTCAAGCAGCAGAGAAAGACAAAAGATTCACTGAGTAGATTGTTCATTTGCTAAACACAAATAGATTGTTGTTGTATGGCATGCACGCATAGGAAAATAGAAATTGCTGCGATATAGCATGCACCCAGCTAAAAACATAAAAAATTGCTGCTTTATAGCATGCACTGAGCTAAAAAATAAAAATTAGGAGACTTATGGGTTACTTAGATTTTATAGGTTAAATGAGTAATAACAGTTATGATCAAAATTCCCAATCTCAAAGGTAAGTTGTAGAGTTATGAGCATTGACGTTATTAAATCTTATTTTCTAGTTAGATTTTTCCCACTCCGAGAGAAGGAAATGGAAGTATTTAAATTAGAAAATTTCTTTTTTCAAAAATAAGCGGTTGGTTGTTTTATAAAATAAATTTGAATATTAATTTTCTAAATAGAGAAGGACTTTACATTAATTAATCTTTGAAATCAAAGAAAGAATATAGGCTTTTGAAAAGAGTATATGGTTTGGAGGGAAATGCACAGAACGATATTTTCTGGTTAGATTTTTCTCACTCATAGAGAAGGAAACAGAAGTATTTAAATTAGAAAATTTCTTTTTTCAAAGACAAGAGATTGATTTTTCTATCAAATAAATTTGAATATTAATTTTCTAAATAAACAAGGATTTTATATTAATAAAATTTTGAAATCAAAGAAAGAATATAGGTTTTTGAAAGAGTATATAGTTTGGAGGGAAATGCATAGAAAGAAATGGAAGTACCTAAATTAGAAAATTTCTTTAAGAATATAGGTTTTTGAAAAGAGTATATAGTTTGAAGAGAAGAGGTGAGTGTAATTTCTTTTTGAGTGGATTTGGTTTCTAAAGATTTTTTTATTATATACAGTTATAAATTATATAAAATTCAAAATAAATTAGAAAGAAGATAGCTAAAAATGTTTTTAAAATATATTATTTAAAAAATGTTTAAGAAGTATATTATTGAATTTTTTTAGAATTGAAAAATTTTCATTGGAATTTTTATCTTATCGAATTCGAATCCGAATCGAATTCGAATTTGAATTTGGTAACTATGCTTTAAAGGGGTGCTACACTCTGTAGACACCCAAAACTCGGTGGCAAACCTGACGGGCCTACAAAAGCTTGACTTGACCGGGTGCCACACTCTTAAGAGGCTCCCAGACTCACTCGGTAACCTGACGAGCCTCCAACGTCTTTCCTTGAGCGTGTGCTCCACTTTGCAGACGCTCCCAGATTCATTCGGGAACCTAACGGACCTCCAAAGTCTTGCCTTGAATAACTGCTACACTCTGCAAAAGATCCTAGACTCCGTCAGGAATCTAACTTCCCTCCGATCTCTTCACCTGTTCTATTTATCCACCTCAAAAACAATCATCGATGCACTAAGCTATGTACTAAATGATACATAGTAAATGTACTAAGCTTTGTACTAGAACATCTGTATGGTATAGTATACATATATGGTCTTCCATGTGATTTATTCTACAGTTAGTGAACCGTTTAACAATACATTTCACTTTCTAATTTATTAGCACAGGCAACATTAATATAACATTTGTCTACCATCTATGTATGTAACAATCTACCACTAGATTTTAACCGAGTGGCCAATTCTTCTAAACTTTACCTACTTTCAATGAATGAAATGAAAGATCCCGTGGAACAGCTGATACAAAATCAGCTCGATACATAAGTTGGCATTGTGGACTCAGCCTGTGAGTGTCTATAACATCTATAGACATCCTTCCACATTTATTTTCAAGGGTCACTTTCCTCAAAAAATAAGGTGCACTCTTTGACTTTTGTTTTTGAATTGCAAGAGATTTAGGTGTTTCTTAATATAATGACAAGTAACGTCTTTTTTAACAGATCTAAGAACAAATATTAGAGCAAGCATGCCCATGTTCTTAATGTCCCCTAAAATTAAGTCCCAGGGAGTGAACATGGTTCTCTCTAGAGAAGGATCAAATGAAATATTTTGGGGCTATTTGTATTTCCACAAGGCTGAAAAGGCTCGTAACAGAGAGGAATTCCATCGGTAAACATGTCGTAAGATAACTCACTGCTAGCAACTTTACTTTCATGTCTTGTATGTAGGGAGTTCCTAGCGATAAAAGGCCTTCACTTGTATGACTACTTGAGGGCTAACAAGTCGACAACTGCATGGGATTTACAGGTCTGTGTGCCACCATAAATTCGTCAATGTTTCCATTGACATTGATACTGATCGGAAGATGGTAAGCATCTTCATTAGGTGGCAGTGTTTACACCAGTATAAATTTATCTTAAATAGATATCTAATATGGATTTAACATGAGTGAGAGAGGGACCTAGTTTTTTCAATTGTAAATTTTGTTCAACTTTATGATAAACAGACAAGATTACACATCATACTAGGTTGTAAAATGAATCTCTGGACTCAATCATTCGGTTTCACATCATACTAGACTGTAAAATAAATCTCTCCACTCAATCATTTAGTTTCAATGTATTATAATCTTTCACTAATAAAATTGACTTACATTGGGCCATTGAGAAGTGGGTCTTGCGGAAGGCATTCTATGAACAAAATATTTATCTTCCCATGGTTCCATTTTCATCATACGATCATATTTCGTTGTCATAAAACTCTCGTTCCCTATCTTTGTTTTATCCCTTAGAATTTCCAAGTCGTGTGAAGAATTTGAATTTTAACACCACTAGGTCAATTTGTTGTGGTATTACAGCACATTCTATAAGACATATGGAGCAATTCAACGATGGGGTTGGCTACAATTGTTAGGATATTCCGACACATAGGAAATAGTTAAGTTCAACTTGGTCTAGTATAGATTTAGGTAAAGTGTGTTTCTTTATCGTTGTACATTTTGTAACTTACAATCCGACGATCACGATATGTAGTGATCTGACGGTTCATTCTCTCCTCGGTATTAC
>APFE030848608.1:0-21523 GCA_000404065.3 Pinus taeda | reverse complement strand
TTGTTGAGAAACAATGGAAAACCCTTCACATCCCAAAACCTAACCCTAGAAGATGAAACACCAAATTGTGGGCCCGTTTGGGTAAATTGGTACATCAATTTCCCGGGGTCGTAACTTTAGAATACGATCTTCGTTTGATGCGTACAATAGCTCGTTAGAAATATCTATCCAAGAACTACCACTTTGGGAAGGGAAACATCAGTCCATGGACCTATGTTTCCGCCAGATTTCCCAAAAACGTTGTTTAGGGCCTCAAAACAGCTCTGGAAGTTTAGGACCCAAAAAATGCTAAAAATAGTAAAATGTGCTACAATTTAGGAAACCAAAAAAACTAAAAGAGACAATTACGGGGGTCCAAATGGGATAGGTGGGTGGCCACCAACATCAACCTGGATCATAGACCTATCATACTGACACCTTCTGAGGACAACCTATTTCTGATAGGTGCATACCCTCTAATTTGCAAAAGAGGGAGTTGGATTTCGGATGTGGGATGATAAGCCTGTGACTACCTCAAGAATATTAACTTCTAAAAGTTATATGGTAGTGATGTCATACCAGATTTGGGAAATTCCTTTGAGTTTCATAAATTCATTCGCGTTGATGTTCTTGGTGAACCTACTTGTGGACATATATTTTCTAGTTAACATGATGAGATCATATATGGTGGAGCCTCACTTGATTGGTGCTAAGAATATTCTAATATATCTTTGGGGCACAATCACTCATGGATTGTGATACACTACCAGAATTATGAAGTTGCATGATTATTCAAATTTCATGATTATTCAAATGCTGGCTAGGCACACAGCGTGGAGGATCTTAAAGAGAACTTCTCAGTGTTGATTCTCTTTTGGTTCTTCTCGATATACTGGATGAGCAAGAAGCAAAAGACAATTTGTTTGAGCAGTGTTTAGACTAAACACATAGCTACAAGTATGACCTCGTGTGAAGTTGTCTCGTTATGGGAACTATTCACTGAGCTATTAGTACACAAGATGGATACCACCATGATCTTCTGTGTCAACCAAGGGGAATTCAATTGTTGAGGAATCATGTATTCTATGATTGCTCTATTATATAGAAATCAGATATGACCTTATGTGGGATATAGTATGTCAATGAGAG
The DNA here is from genome assembly GCA_000404065.3 of Pinus taeda. Taxonomy (NCBI): domain Eukaryota; kingdom Viridiplantae; phylum Streptophyta; class Pinopsida; order Pinales; family Pinaceae; genus Pinus; species Pinus taeda. Next base: position 20,395 of record APFE030848608.1, on the reverse strand, counting down.
TGGAGGCTTTATCACACTCAAACCGATGTATAAGTCGCAGACATTCTGTCAAAGCCATGGGGAAAGGTCAAATTAATGACTTGGAGTCATAGAGAGACCTTCTTATGAGGGTCCTGCATGTTACGTGCATTAAGCTCTCAGAGCTCTAGAGGGCTTGGGATACTTACTTAAGAAACATGTGACCATAGGGTGATTCACCCTCCCCTAATGGTGCAAAATGTATAGGGTGAATGGCTCAAACTTCCCTTGTGATACCTTGTGGTGACTTAGGGATAGGATGAATTGTTTTCTTGTGGAGGCATCCTACCCATGTAGTCTGGGACTCATGGGAAGAACCTCTCATCTGGCCAACCAACAGGGAAATGGGGTTAGGGACCATAGTAGTACTATCAATAGACACATCATTGTATATACAGTACTCCCTATGCTAGGATGACCTCCATTGATCTGTCATCAATGAAACTGATATGGGATGATGAGTGAATTGGGATACTCTCTTGTGATATTGATATGGGATCAATAAAACTAACTTTAGAGAATGGTATGAGACATTCTAGATCAATTCTTCTTCTTCTTCATGGTTCAGAAGAGTAGAGGAGTGTAGGGCACTAATGGCAGAGATAGTATAGTCTATCTGTGTTATAAGACAATTTGTCAAAGTGAGCAACCAAATAAACCCCACAAGTGCTCAAAATTTTAGTATAATAGGAGATGACTTGATAGTCATTTCTACACACACTTCTATCATGATTTCTCTCCACTTGTCTTGGGTTTTATCAGAAGAGAAATCTAGGAGTGGAAGCCCTAGATGTTGGAGGAAAAGATGATGCCCTAGGCCCAGATGGAAGGCAGCCCTAGACAAAGGCTACCCTAAGGAAGACCTAAATGCTGCCCTAAACGTTGATCTATTCCATCCCTAAAAGTTGGTCTAATTCAGCCCTAACAGAAGTCAAACCAAAGGGTCTTATCAGTAGCATGAAGGGTCAAAGGGAGAGCATGTAGGATACCCTGGACAGCATGAAGGGCTATGTGGACAATAAGGTCTTAGCCTCCGTATAAAAGGTCAAAGGGACATGGAGGCTACCCTAGATAGCATGGAGGCTACCCTAGACAGCGTGAAGGGCTATATGGATAACAAATTCTCAAGGGAGGTAATTCACACTCTTTTTAAGCACTGTTGAAGAGTTTAGAGGTGGTTGTTAGGTTACTATTGATGTCCTAACCAGAGTTGTTGAACTACAACAATGCACCAACATTCAAGTATAAGTATGAGGATAATTTGATGATGAGAGTGTTGCTAGAAGAATCAGTGTAAGCATGTACAGGTTGGTAGGATAATTTGATGATGAGAGTGTTTCTATAAGAATCAGTGTAAGCATGTACAACTTGGCAAGCATGGATAGACAACATGGCAAGCATAACAAGCTGCGATGTGACAAGAGTTGTGACATGGCAAACTCATTAGACATAACAATGTTGAGACAAGAGTTGTGACATGGAAATAAAGGTGCATGGTGTTGCAAACTCATTGGATAGCACAATGATGGAACAATAACATGTTGCTACAAGAGCATATTGGGACAACCACAATGATGGGACACTAGCTGCTACAAGATCATGTTGGGACAACAACATGTTGGGATAGCACAATGATTATGACAACTATGACATGGTGCTCCGAATATGTTGGGACAGCAGCATGTTAGGACAGCAACATGTTGGGACATCACAATGATTAGGAAAGCTATGACATTGTGCAACAATGGCACAATAGGACAGCAACAACATCAAGTACATGGTGGTTGTACATAGTGGTATGGTATATGGGAAAACTATATTTAGTGCAGCAAGTTCATGGTGCTGAAGGAAGTAACAACAAGTAGATCGTCATTGTGCATAATGGTATGGTACATGGGACAACTGTATATTTAGTGCAACAACTTCATGTTGCTGCAATAGTATCGTACATGGGACAACAATAGCAGCAAGGTGCAACAAGCATAGTGCTGCAAGCACACTTGGACAATAGTATGGTACTTTGTGCAGCAAGTACACAAAGCAACAATGGTGCAACAAGAACATGGGTGACATCATGGTAAAAGAGTGGCACAAGGTACATCATTGCTAAACAATGGGACAACAATGTAGCATAGGGTGCAACAATATGATGTGTATAGCATGATCATAAGGTCCATCATGTGTAGCACTATGAGGTGCAGCAGGATGAATAGATGTAGCACAATGATAGGTGAAGCAGTCACCTTGGAGAATTAGTTGAAGCAACATGGCTTCAACTGATGTCATGTACCATCTTCTTAGAGATGATCTATGCTCTTATGTAGATAAGTCAAAGTGTTGACTTTTGTTGTAAATGTGCTATCTCTCTCTATTGAAGAACATATAAGAAGAATTGAGCAAGGGTTTCCTTACATTGGGGTTTGTACCACATCTTGTGTTTATGTGATTGCTAATCTAAATGTGAAAATTGAAATAAATTGCTAACATACCTAAAATAAATCTTTTATGATAGGTTGCCTTTAAATCTACTTTTGAGACAACATAATCTCTTAGTGTACATTGTAACCCAATTACATATCTTTGGGAGACTCAATTCTAGTTATCAAATGGATCTCTCAAGAAATTGCAACTTAGAGCTTTTCCTTACCAACCATTCTATGATAATTTTTTGAATCTACATACATGTTTCACATATACATCTATAACTCACATTTATAGGGATACAAATAATATTGTACATAGCCTTGAAGTTGTGTTGAACCAAGGTACCTATTTCAATAATCTAGAATCAACAAAGAATCTCTTATGAAAGGATGACTTTAAAGCTACTTTTTAGACAACATAATTGTTTAGTGTAGCCCAATTACAGATATTTGGGAGACTCAATGCTAGTTATCAAATAGATTTATGAAAAGATTATGGGACAATAGCATGTTGGGACTTCAGCATGTTAGGACAAAATCATGTTGGGGCAACACTGGGATAACACAATGATTAGGACAACTATGACATGGTGCTGCAAACTCATTGGATAACACAATGATGGGACAACGAGATGTTGGGACAACAACATGCTGGGACAGCAGGGACAACACAATGATTAGGACAGCTATGGCATTATGAAGTAGTGGCACAATAGGACAACAACAACATCAAGTACATGGTGGTTGTACATAGCAGCATGTTAGGACAGCAGTGACAACACAATGATTAGGATAGCTATGCAGCAGTGGCACAATAGGATAGCAACAACATCAAGTACATGGTGGCTGTACATAGTGGTATGGTACATGGGACAACAGTATTTAGTGCAGCAAGTTCATGGTGCTATAGGACAATAGCAACAACAAGTAGATGGTGGTTGTAGATAATGGTATGGTACATGCCACAACTGTATATTTAGTACATCAATTTCATGGTGCTGTAATAGTATGGTACATGGGACAGCAACAACAAGGTGAAACAAGCATAGTGCCCTTATTTATATAAGTCAAAGTGTTGACTTCTATTGTAAATGTACTATCTCTCTATTGAAGAACATATAAGAAGAATTAACCAAGGGTTTCCCCACATTGGGGTTTCTCACTGGCCACATCTTCTGTTTATGTTTATGTTCTATCTACAATTTACTTTAATGTGATGTGTCTGGAAAATAGTATTGAGGTAACTGTTAAAATTGAAATAAATTGCTAACATAACTAAAATAGATCTTTGATGATAGAATGGCTTTAAAGCTACTTTCGACACATTTTTGAATCTACATACATCTTTCACATATACATATATAACTCTCATTTATAAATATACACATACTGTTTTAAATAAACTTGAAATTGAATTGAAACTGGATATCTACCTTATCTCGATAGTCTAGAATCAACGAATTAAAAAAAAATAAAAAAAATCATAAATCATGAATCTAAACTTCAGCATATTCATTGCTATAACTCAGATCGTGTATAATAATCAACGTAACACACTTAAAAAAACATAACCATAAACCGTGGACCCCAACTTCAGCATTTTCACTGTTATATAAGTAAAACCAGTAAATCCATAAGGTCATAAAATGTCATGAAACAATGAGGCCTGGTTACCACTGGGTGTAGCTATGGCGGCGGAAGTTCTCTTCGGCAAAGGGGGCATGAGAAAGATGTGCGAAACCATTTTGAAATGCAGTCAGAGTGGAACACGATGGGAACATGGTAAACGATGTTTTCGGTGGTGATAATAGCGATCGTGATGGAGAAGAAGGAATTAGGTGTTTGAAATGGGCAAAACCCTACATTGCCGAGTGCTAATAGCGACAGCGATGGAGAACAAAAATATGTTTGCCGAGTGATAATAGCAGGTGATAATATCGACAGCGATGGAGAACAAGGAATTTCGAAAATGTTTGATAAATTTTTTTTAATAGTGATAAAATAAAGAAAATTAAATTTTTTTAACCTAATAATTTAAAAATAACCTTTTTTCTTTTTATTTTCATTTTCAAAAGTGTATTATTTTAAATTATTTTTATTATTTTAAAATATTGTTTAAATAATGAATCACACTCGTTGAAGTTTTAGTCAAAAAAAAATTTCTTATATGATTTTAGGTAAAGACTTTTCTTAAAATTATTAAATTGATAATACTTTAAATGTAAGTTTTGATTATGAGTTTAATTGCTTGGATTTATTACTTTCTTTTTTTAGAGACTATAGCAATCACCTTGCATTTAAAGTACTTTGGTTGTGGATTAGTTGAAGGAGTTGGATTAGTTGACGGAGTTTTTGTAAGTTGTTGTTATTTTAATCAAAGTTTAAAAAAGTTCTAGTAAAGTAACTCTAATTCCCTAACCTCTAGGTTTCTTTTGTCCATGGGTTTATAATATGTTTGGAAAATTATGGTACCATAAATGCAACCATAATATTGTCACTTAAAATTCCATGGTGGAAACACTCTAAGAGCTTTCTTAATCATTGTACTATTAGAAAAATATATGTTTTTAACTTGGGGAAATTCAATGTCAAAATGTAAAAAAATTATTAACCTTGTGTCACTTTTTCATAGGGGACCTCGAGTTGTGTAATGACCTTAACTATAGAATTCACAATATCCACCAAAGATTTGGAAATTCATGGTTTGGAAATGAAATGGAATTTTGTTTTAACACAAAAACATTTAGGTTAATCATCATTCATGTTTCCAAGATATTTGTCATTTCTTTTTCATACCCACAAGCAGGGCATCATACCCACAATGAGGGCTGGTTAGGAATACCACTCCTCATTTGGCAAATGAGTTGAGAGCGTACTTGGGGGTGTACAACCCAAGGCTATTATGATGTAGGTGTTCTACCACATGATTATTCACGGTCATCGATGGGAAGACCAATGGGCAATAGGAGGGTTTGATATAACCCTATATGATTGCAGGTTGAGGTTGAGCTCCCTAATGAGATCCTAGGGTCGTGATATGCTCTCCTGTGTGTTTGGGTATCCTATTTCTAGATATGGGGTTGTATATGTATAGCTCCCCTATGAGATTTTGGGTCGAGATGTGCTCCTCGATGTGGTTGCAGATTGAGACATGTTCCCTAATGATATTCTCTCTAATGACGATCAATGATAATATTTCGGGTAACATCTCAATGGAAAATATTATAGGTAGTAGGCTAATGGATAGAGGGAGGTAACTTGATCTCTCCTTTGGTAACAAATTCTTCTTCTTCTAGATTCAAATATGTTCAACATATGAGAAGGAAAAATCAAGAGATAAGCATGAATAAGAAAAGGATAGATTGAGATGTACAATAATGATTTGTGATGTTGACACACTTTAGATGGACATGGCACAATGACTACATGACAAAAATGATCAGTGATAATACGTAATGACACTTGAAGATTTTAGAATGGCATATTGATTGATGGACAAATATTAGCAGGTGGAATTCTCCCTAGTTAATAGGGAGAGTTAAGTTTTCCAACTGTGGTCAAATTCCACCTTGGAAAACTCAAATGATTGATATTATTATTTGATTAGATTATTTTTTTAGAGGACCAAAATTGACCTAAAGATCACCCAATTTAGTCAAGTGGAATTTGAGTTATGAAATATTTTATTCATACATGAATTTTGGAATCGGTCGGCCCTAATCACATGGGTAACTACTTAGATTGGCCTTAACTGTAAACGGATCCTCATGAAATCCTATAAATAGAAGAGACCTCAAGCTAATTTGGACACATTCTATCAAACTATCATCTCTCCTCTTATTGTCATGGCTCACATAGGTTCAAGAAAAGGAGTTCACTCAAGCGTCCGAAATCACAAGTGTAAGGTTCGCTCTGACTTATGTTTTTTGCATCCTCGGACGCTCGCAAAAAAACTAGAAAATTTAATACTTGAACATTGGCACAGAGGCATATGTGTGCATCTAGGGAGCTTTGGGCATTGTCACAATGAGTTATGAGAGCATCCACGGCGTGAGTGTATGATCGGGTTATATTAGTCCCTGAACGCTCACACAAAGTAGTCCTGAGAGCATCAATGATGCCATAGATCCTCGCACAAGAGTCTTATGAGATAGTGTAGGGCTTGAAGTAAGTTTGGGAATGTTTGACCCCACACATTGTCATCGAGTTCATCTAGGAGTTTCCAGATCTGTTTTGGACATTGTCATCTAATTAAGCAGAAAGCATCAAGATCTGCTATAGATGCTCACACAACTCCTCCTCCTTGCATTTACGACTCATGGATGGGAATTTTTTATTTGAAAGATTCTACTTAGTTATAGTGGTGTTCAGTAGTATTCAAAAGTTGATTATAGTTAGTGACAACATGGTTCAACCATCAAAATCAGGGTTTTGTTTCCAAGCATGATTAGGGTTGTTTCATGGATATCATAATTATTTTGTTGCATAAATGAAGTTATGGATCATTGTATTCTCTTTTGTTGAATTATTTGAAGTTGATCTTAGAAGAAGAATATTTGCAAGGGTTTCCCCATAGTGGGTTTTTCCTTAGTCTCAGACAAATCTTGGTGTCTTTATGTGTATGCATTCTTTTCTTCTATTGTTCCTTTATGTTCTGATGCATTAATGATGAGGGTGTTGTTGTTCTTTCTATATAATTGCATATGCTGATGAATAATGGTGTATATCTAAATAATGTTATGATGATATATGGTGAAGTTAATATAGTAATGAAGAAATGTAATTATCAAAGAAAAGAACAATGTACCCCTATTAAAAAATTAACATAATACACATTTCTTGCTTGACCCTCAGTAATTATAAGAAGGAAAAGGAGAAGTTTGTAGCCCTTTTCCATTGATGTCAAAGGGGGAGAGTAATGTGCGATGGCCCATGCAAAGGAGAGAAATCCATTTGTGGTTCATGATAGGAGAAGTGTGGAAGTAGAATGAGGATTGGCCATTAATGTGGAGAAATAATGAGGTGTTTCCATCAATGCCAAAGGGGGAGATTATTGGACAGTTGACATTGCCTGGATAGCTATTTGAAATGAGTGTGTTGGAATTGATGTGAACAACTATGGGAGAGGTGTGTTGGACAATTTCCGTTGGATAACAGTTGGAAAGTCTGTTGGCATTGATGTTTCAAGCTCTAGGGGAGCTTGTAATACCCTCCTCCCACATTTAACCATGTTAACTAGTCTACTCTACTAAACATGTGATGAGGGGCTACTAAAATCTTATTCAAATCCCCATGTACAGTTAAGGAAGTGGAACCAAAACAAAACAACCAACCTGACCTTTTGCACATGTCATAGAACCTACTTGAGCCAACCAACCCTTTTAGGTGATAAACCCCTCAGACAACTTGACACTTAACCTCCCTAGAGACATACTCACTCCCATTCCATGGGCATGCATGCAACTAGGGCCCTCCATTTGCTCTCATAGCATGGGCATGCAATAAATTGGGGTAATTTTCAACTAGTTTTAATCTTGCAACTCCGGATTATGTGCGACATTTTCAGGGCCACGACTTATGCCACTATCTAGAACTCCATGAAATGTTCAAGAATCAAAATTAATATCAAAGCAATAATAAAAATTTAAATATTTTAAAAAAGACTTGATTGGAATGCTACTAGTGATGACAGGAATTTCCTCAAACATGTTACAAATATGCAATCTACGGGTCATAAGAATATATATGAGCATAGGGGTCTCATAATTATTTGAGAATCACTAAGAAGCATTCATGCCTTATCACATTAGTTGCATTATCATCTATTAGTTCATATATTCATTTTTTATTCATTTACAAATCAAAACATGATGAAACCCATACATCATCATTGTCATAAAGCATACTCATAACCAACATATACACAACAAAAATAATAAGGATACATCAACCATAAATGCCACATATGAACTAGTACATTTAATCATAAAATACCCAGTAAAGGAACTCTTATAAATGAATGCAAAAATAAACCAAATTTGGGACTTCCATGAACCACCTAACCATAGATTGTCTGAAGAAAATATTTCTTTGAACCAATCACCCCCGTGCCATATTCCAAGAATGAATGGGGGACTCATAACCAAAACTCAACGAGGGCTTCCCAAGGCTACACAAACTCATCCTCATCAATAGAGGTAGGCTTTAGCACAATCCTCACTAGATCACTATGCCAAAACAAACATGGATGCAACCAAATTTCTCCACCTACACCATAAGGAATTTTCCTATCTCCTAATCTCTAGGCTTTACCACAAACCACACTAGATCACTAGGCCTTAACTGAGACTATAGTATTTTCACTTTACTATATATCCCATCTAGGGATTCCTAGGCCTAATCAAGACTCTGCCCTCCAGGCTTTACCGTATATCCCATCCTGGGATTCTTAAGACTGATGGAGAGCCCCCACTTCTAGGATTTATCATATATCCCATCAAATGTAGGTGGCTTGGATTTCTTAAGATCATCTAGAAAATATCCCTTGTCACTCCTCTTGTAAGGATGATAGCGATGATGATTATGGTGCTTGTCAAAACCAAAATTATAAGAGTACATGTGTCCATAACCTTTCCTATCGAGAGTGTCCAAGATCTTGTCATCTCTAACCATCTCATCCCCATCTGACCCATGCCCACCATGAGATATACTTCCACATGTTCCATTAATTCTTTCCTCTTATCCATGGTTGATCCAAAGTGGTCCCCGTCTCTGCAATTCTAGCAAACCCTAAAGGATTACTTCATTAGCTTCTGTTTGTATCTCCTATGCCTAGATGATTCTATCATTATCTACTTTGCAACTTCTTAACTCTTCCTTCAAGCTTCTTGATGTGTCTGCTAAGTCAGAAGAGTGCTCGACACCACAGTGCTCATCTTATCCATAGGAAGAATCTCTTGATCTCTAGTCTACCATCGTGCTAGTCATCTTTGATCTCTTTCCTGTCACACATACCATGTCATATAAACCAAAATATAAATATAATCAACATACCTTGGTGTAGTTCGTGTAGGATATCTCATCTGCAAGGTAAATATGATTATCACAATACATGTATAACATAATCATAATAGCAATAGGTATCATCCTAACCATAGTCTAGTCATCAATGCATGACCATATCAACCGCAAATCATGATCTCATGCATGAAAACTAGACCCATATCAATGTATGAATTATCAACATATGCACAACGTGCATGCATATGAAATACATACAACACTCACATGCATAACTAGTGCATAACCAAACTATACTCATGATAAGCACATCCAACAACACAACATCAACTTCCACTTGGCGGCACAAATACAACCATGACCAACACCATAGATATGAAACAAGTAAACTGACCACATGTATAAGGAACACATGTGAAAAGTACATAAATGCATGAACAACACACTGGCCATCCTGTGCAAGGGGTGAACCACACTTTGATACCACTCTGTAACACCCTCCTCCAACATTTACCCAAGTTAATTGGCCTATTGCGGTAAACATGTGATGAGAGGCTACTACAATCTAATTCAAATCCCCATGTACAATTAAGGAAGTGGAACTGACACAACACAACCAATCTAACCTTCTACATGTCACAGAAAGTATAGGAGCCAACCAACCCTTCCAGGTGATCAACACCTTAGAAAACTTTACACTTCACTACACTAGAGCCTCAGTCACTCCCATGGCATAGGAATGCATACGAATGGGGAGCTCCAATCGCTTTCATAGTATGGCCATATAATTGATAGGTCTTTTTCAACTAGCTCTCAACTTGCGACCTTGGATTCTGAGCCAATTTTTTAGGGCCGAGACTCACGCCACTTCCCAGATCTCCATGAAACCTTTAGGAATGATGAGTAACATCAAAACAATGATAGAAATGAAAATAGTTGAAAAAAGACTTGACTAGGCCCCTACTAGCAAGACAAGCATTTCGTCAGACATGTCACCAATATGCAATCTATAGGTCATAACAGCATATCTGAGCATAGGGGTCTCATACTTATCTAAGAATCACTAAGAAGCATTGATGCCTTATCACATTAGTTTCATTATCATCTACTAGGCCATATATCCATTGTTCATTCATTTATAAATTAAAACATGATGAGACCTATACATCATCACTGTCATAAAACATAATCATGGCTAGCATCTAAGAAACAAAAATAATAACTATACATTAGCCATAAATTTTGCATATGAACTAGTACATTTACTCATAAAATACCACGAAAGGTAACTCTTATTAATGAGTGCAAAAGCCAACTAGGTTTTGGACTTCCAAGAACCACCGAGCCATAGATTCGCTAAACCAAATATTTCTTTTAGCCAATCACCCTCGTGTCATATTCCAAGAATGAATTTTGGACTCATAATAAAAACTCAATCAGGGCTTGCGGAGGCTACAACATGTCACTCGCATCAATATAACTTGTCTTTACCGTAATCATCACTAGATCACTAGGCCAAAAAATGCATGGATGCCATTAGATTTCTCCACCTACACCGTGAGTAATTTTCTTGTCTCCTAGCCTCTAGGATTTACTACAATCCACACTGGATCACTAGGCCCTAAGCGAGACTCCAGCCTCTAGGCTTTACCATTTTCCCATCATGAGATTCCTAGGCCCAATCGAGAGTCCACCTTCCAACACTTACCGTATATCCCATCCCAGGATTCTTAGGCCTCATGGAGAGAACCCACCTCTAGGATTTACCATATATCCTACCGTTCACTAGTAAAGGATTGCTAGGCCCATCGAGGTAACACAAAATATAGCTTTACCGCAACCCATAATTTATTTAGGGGTCACTAGGCCATGTATTATTTTTTTCAAGGACCACCTCACTTGGCTTCAAATCCATCGGACAATCTAGCTCAACCGAAAACATGAGAACCCATCACACCATGGCTATCCAAAAATGGTAAGGTGATGTTGAAAAGCACTATCACACCTAGAAAAAGCCATTCCGATGACAACAAGAGAACCAAGAACACACATGCATAACCATGCATGCTAAATCTAACAAGGAAATCACACATGAAAATAGATACCTGCAAAATATCGTGTTGTAGTTGCTAGATCCTGCTCTTCCTTTCTCGATCCTTTCTTTCATTTCCCTTCTTTTCTCTTCTTGATCTAATCTTGAAGTGATCTAATAAAACTCTAAGTGTCCAAGAGTGAGAGAGAGAGAGAGCTCCAAAACTGAATTGACGAAAGGTACCAATAGATCTTCAGAAGCCCTTTTATTAATGAGGCCTTTATTTTCTTCAATTGTACATTATTTTCCTTCATTTTCCTCCTCACCTGCAACCTGTGACCTTTCACATTCCTTTTCTCCTAATTTCCATTATTTCCATAAGTAAAATGCCAATTAATGTCATTTTTCCTTTTTAAAGCCTTTGCCATTACCTTTTCCAATTTCCTTAGCCATAATAAATCAAATGAACACCCACACTAGGATGTTTTTCCCAACATTCAACTTGGAATAAGTGTCCCATAACCGTGGTTATTACTTTACCTTTATTAGCTTTATTTACATGGAATTTTCACCAAGGCTGTTACAGAGTCCCCCTAATTGTTGCAGTATTTTGTAGAGAATCATCACAATAGCAGTCTTATTGGAGATGCCATAATATGATGAATAATACGATTACTATGGATGGTTCTCCTAAGACTGGAGGAGATTCTACCTCAATATATCAGCTTAAATACTTTTGTATATGAAACATTTAGATAGTGCTCAGAAAGATCTTTCCAATGATATATTGAAGTCTGCAAATGACCTCCTAGTTTCAGAGATAGAGCCATTTAAAGTTGTTTGACTCAAGTCCAAGCTCAGAAAAGTTAAAGGTGGTTGGAGACCCTTTTTGGTGATTCACTAAAGTTGGCAAAGAAGCCAAACCCAACAATAATGATAAAAGAGAAGCAAACATTGGACTAAGTTGACTTGGTGTGACAATAGATTAGTAGCAAGCATTCCCATTGGCCATAGGTGGATCCCACCCTACAGCTTGGCTCGATAGAAGGTTACTGGTGGTATAGCCCTGAAGGATTTGATATAGTGCTCAAACAAATTGAGCAGGATGATACCAGTAGATGAAGACTTCTTGGTGAAGGCATCTCAACAAATGTACCCTAAATGTTTGCAAAGGGCACTCAATGTTATGTGCCACGAGATAGGTATTGGGACATGGAGGAAAAGCGTGAACCTATTGGAGTTGAGAGGGAGGTCTCTACTCCAAAAACTCGGCCACTGAGGGCTAGTCTAGAAGGATAACAGAGTTTCAATCAAAGAGCTTCATCCTAGAGGATAGTTATGAAATGGCTTGGACCCTTGAAAATATTTAATAAAGTAAATCAGTGCAAAAAAGGCCTCAATATGCTTTCTCTCACCTTTGACATACGACGTGGTAACATATTATTGATAGGTGATGATGTGAGCACCATCCAATGGCAGTGTGACACATGGAAGGAAGTTTTGGAATTTTCTAGTACCCAAAAGGCCCATTTTTGGTGGAAATGTGGACCAACCACATTTTGACATGTGATGTAGGTGACATCAGTGTGATGTCATCCTACTGGTTGTAGCCCGACAATGGTTTTACGTACACAAAGTGAAAGCGTTAGGTAGTGTCGAGACACGTTGGAATTGACAACCACGTAGGCAAAGACCAATGATAAGTGAGGGAGTGGACGCCGCCAGACAACTCGGCCTATAAAGGGAAGCCTGATAGTTTTGTAATGGTGCACAAAGAGGAAGTGTTAGGTGGGATGCATTAGGTTGATGACATTTTTTGATAGAACATAATCCAATTAAAAATGCGTTGAGCTGACCCGATGGGATAGCTATGCCTACCAGGAGAAGTTGAATGATTTTATAGAAAATGCATGTGAAAGTGCGAGGGCTTGGGAGCTTGGGAGCTATGAGATGTGTGTCAGATGAAGGTGTATGCAACAAGTAAATAATAAGGGTATGTGAGTAGTTAATAAAGGGAAATAAGCCCTCAAAAGCCTTAAACAAGTTAAGCACCTCAAGGCTTAAACCAGTGGTAACAACACCTAGTCCCATGGCAAGAAAACAAGTAAAGGTGATAACAAAAGGAGCTAAAGGAAAAAAATTGATGGAATTTCTAACATTTTCAATTAAAATTAAAAGGGGTAAGAAAGTTTATATTTGGTAGCTCTTTTGATATATTTCTTGTGGCCTTTGGTATGAATGAGTCAACAACTAATTTGGAAATGCAGTTTTGGCAAGGCCTCTGGGTCTATAGAAAAGTGGTTAGGGACTAGAATGAATGAGTTGACAACCAAAATTGTTATTTGATTCAATGGTGAATTCCAAGAGCTTTGATTCAAGGCAGTGAAATACCATGATGCATAGGAGAAAATTAATGGATCGTGTCTTGAAACAAAATTATCCACTCTTGATCTTCATTGCACGCTAGGATGAATTAAATGAGAAAAATGGCCCGAGGACAAATGTATATTTTACCAAAGCATATAGATTCCATGTTGAAGTACAATATAAGCTCCATTGGAAATTAAGAAGAATGGAGAGCCTTGTTAGAGAACATAGTTTTTACTGTCAATTAATTCTCAGCATGGATAAATGCTCATGTGCCCATTCTCTGAATTAATGGTGTTACAGTGATCAAGTAACTAGATGTAACAACAGCATGAATATCCCTGCAAAAGTACCCTTTCATGTAGTATGAGATGACATGCATTTGTGTACACTCTTGGGTAGTGTGGATCACATAATGATTGTCGAGACAACATTGTTCCCTTTGCAACATAGGAAAAAAAAAACTAGGATTACAATGGATCAAAGGGGTGGGATGTAACATTGTTGAGACAACTGTGAGGAGGGATATGAGTGTGTGCACTACTAAGAAAAGGCCAAGTGTTCCAGGGCTACAGGGAGAGGCGAAGAGTGTGCTTGTTTTACTAAGAAGAGGCCAAGTGTGTTTGTGCTGCAAGAAGAGGCTTAGAGTACTTGTGCAGAAGAAGAGGGTTGAGAGCAGAGAGTTCTGTGAGAGAATGCATGTTGCTACAAAGTGAAAAAACTATGACAAGGACTGAGTATGAGTGAATGATGCAACACAACATAGAGGCCCAAATGCAAAGGAGAAATAAGGGTCAAGTGGTTGAAGGAAAAGATTAAAACATGGAGAGTAGTTTCCATTTACAATGGACATTAGATTCCTTATTGACTGTGGGTTCGAGAATACATATAGGAAGTTGGTGATTCCACCTTAGTGTGTGTCTGAGTATATATTTGGGGTTGTCTCCTCCTACAAGTTAGTTCTTGTGTAAATCCAAGAAGTTTCAAGTTGGTGCTTGTAATAAATCCATGAGGTTGGTGCTTCTGGTAAGTTGAAAAGGTGTCTACAAAAGAAGGGAGTTGGTGCTATCAAACAATCAAATAAGTTGGTGCTTCTTGTGATTGCTCGCTCACAAACAAATTTTTACAATAAAGTAGGTTATCTTATTTGCATCATAATAAGAAACAAGTGGGATAAGAGCCAAAGGCCTCAAGTTTGAATCACAATTGACTTGCTCTTGGGGGGAGATTGTTGAGTATTGGATAATTTTGTGATATGGCTTAACCACCTCTCATGGATCCGTTAACTCTATTGATGCATCCATTTACTAACACCTACATGTTTTGGTGTAATGGTAATCGTGATTCCAACATGCATTATAAAATGAAATAGTTTAAAAGCATAAAAAACTTTCTTGATTCACAAGAACTAATCAAAATTGCATGACAAGTTGTTATCTATTGATGCCAAATGTGTTGTTGGTAGTCATAGATATGGGATTTGGATAATATATTTCATAAGATGAATTACCATATGTGAATTTGTTTGGAAAGAAGATGTAGAAGTAGAAAGAGGAAGAGAAAAATAATATTAAATTGATTTGAAAGATTGATTTGGATATTATGTGGATATTTTTCATCAAACCACAAAGTTTCTGTCTCGTGGCTAAATTAGTTAGCAATATAATTGTTGAAGGAATTCCAATCATCGAAGTGTGTATATTTGAGTGTTGGGTCAATATGTAACATGAACCTCTTGCACAACTCCTATATACTTACTCATGGGGGAAATTGTCCAATGAAGTTTCTATGGCAATTATGTGAATAGGCTAAGGACTTGTTGTTTTGTCAAAATCAAGACACATTTTTAATTTCGTAATTTTTTATTGTTAGGCTATTAAGTCAAAAAAAAAAAACTTGGAAAGGATATAAACAGTAGCACGATTCTAAGATAGGGGTTCTAATTTTGCTAAGGAAGTATATTGTGTAGTACTTTAAAGTTATATCTTCTTAATATAATTTTGGCTTATCATGATTTACCAAATTTTTGGGTTTTAATGATTATGGCATTGTTACTTTAATTCACTTTCTCATTTTCATGGAAATTAGAATATTTTTCTCTTTATTTCTTTGATAGTGAATTATTAGAATTGGTTACTCTTGACTAATTACTTTTTTCATTATTGAGATATTAATGCAAGGATATGTGTATGAGAAGTATGAATAAAT
This sequence comes from Pinus taeda, assembly GCA_000404065.3. Classification (NCBI taxonomy): domain Eukaryota; kingdom Viridiplantae; phylum Streptophyta; class Pinopsida; order Pinales; family Pinaceae; genus Pinus; species Pinus taeda. The sequence goes on along the minus strand of APFE030848608.1, from coordinate 4,327 downwards.
AAAATTTGTTTAAGTATTTAGCTGAAATATTGTCTTTTTTTATAGTTGATGTATTAAAGCTAATAGACATGTACATATGTATATCATATTTATTGTTGTTCACATATAACAAATTCACAACATTGAGTAGGAAACCATGCTAGGGAGTACAAATGCAGAAAAGTGATTCTCCGGAGTGGTGCATGTCTACTATGTCAATGTCTCTTCTGAGGAATAAAACTAAATAATTATGTGAATGTGTTGAACCTCCTCTACAAAGTGGTAGCATTAGGTAGTCTTTGGAAACCAAATAATTTCCTTAATACGTAGTCCTTCAGAAAGTGTTTCAAATTCCATAGTCTAGGGATTATTTCCCATTAACTCAGTCTAGTTACTCGTTGATGCAAGTAGAATAGACATTCAAGAGCATATTTCCTTGATTATGTGCCCACATTCAACTCCTAGGGAAATAGTATTATTAACATTGGTAAGTTTTGTGCGCAAGTTATAGTTATTTTCATGAAGATAGTGCAAAAAAGATGTGCAAGAGTGATAGAAATATTACTTTCTTTCAATTATGTTACTATATGTAGGAGTTACTCAATAAACTCTGAGATATAAATTTCTATAATTTTAGGATACTCATTCAACCAACGACATAATATGTTGCCTTGTCTGGCATCCAGATTTATAATTTCCTTTTGAGTAGATACATGGATGCAATAAAACGCGACAAGAGTTTCAAGCTCCCCATACCATTTTGCAACGTTATGTGTAAATTTGATGAAAGATAAACTATGGTGTGGACCATACCAATGACAAAATTTCCAAATTTGTATTTGTGAAGGAACTTAGATTCTTCAACAAATGTATGCCTTGGGGCTAACTTGAAAGTCCCTACAAATTTTCAGTGATAAAGAAAAGCAGTTGAACATACAAATTTCAAGAAAGTCTTTCAACCAATGAGATGCATGAATATAGGTAGAGTACCAATTATTAGACATGTGAAGTATGACTAAGAAATGTAGGTTTCTATGGAATTCTTGTATATCAAGGAAAAGATGGAAAATGTGTACATTACAATAACGAAAATGGGCTTGTTTGATTCACTGACCATGTTCACTTTCTCTCTGCATTATGATTTAAAAACTAGGGGTGTTGTTCGAGCTTCAATTTCCTTATTAAAAAATTTATCGGCAAATATGACATGACATAACATCACATCCTTAGTTTTCAATTAGGCTTGAATGGAAGCTCTAGATATCACATAAAAGGTACCCAAAAACCTAAAATTTTGAAGATAGAGGTGAATTAACACTTATCAAAGTATGAAATGCTAAACATAAATATATCAAAATACAATATTAATTCACTATTGATGGAAAGTCATTATGCAGGTGCAAGGAGGTAAAGACAAATTAGGGTTCAAGATGTTGTGGGAGGTGGAAAGTGGGTGACTGTATGTCACATAAAAGTAATAACGAGATACCTATCTCACATCAATGTAGTAATAAGAAACGCAATACTATGTATTTATGTGAAGATTTCCAAAAAAAGGATGTTATCAAATTAGTTGTAGAGAAGATTGTGCTATCTCCTATGGTTAGTTGGTATTGAAAATGCATGGATTGTTGTGTTTTCTTCCCATCAAGCAAGGGAATCATTTTCAATAAAAAATGTAATTAGGGAATTACTGAGGGTATCATTTTCAATAAAAAAATGTAATTAGGGAATTATTTAGTGTATCATGGTCACTTTTTCTTCAATATTTTGTATTTTGTTGAGTGCCAATTTACCTCTATTTCAAAACGAAATTGGGTTTTTGGGAACCTTCCATATGATGTTCCTTGTTATCCACAACTAACACATGTTGGAGATTCCATTTAGGTTCAATTGAAAGTTGATGATGTAACTTCAAGAAACATGAATCTGAATGACAGTTGACACTTCAACAGTTGTGGTTCATGCTTTGTTTTGATGTGAGTATTCTTAAATATTGAATCATTTTCTTTCTTCCTTTCCAGTGTGTGATGATTCAGGTTTTCTTATTGCATTATCATGAATTAGACCAATTCCTAGATGTAATTTCTTGTTTTTTCTTGTAGGCATAGTCTTCACATTATGGATCATGAGATCCCAATCCCACTTTCCATTGGGATGAACATATTTACTTTTTCAATTAGTATGATGACTTTGATGAGTGATTTAGGTGGTAAACATTAGTTTCAATATAAAAAAAATTGGACAAAATTTACTATCTAAATATAAGTTTACTTTGATTATGGCTTATGTTTGCATATGTCTTCCCTTTTTGACATGCCTTTTCTATGGAGATAAACAATAATTTACAACCTCCACTTATTTTATTGAATACTACTTTATTATTTATCGTTTACATGAAATTTTATCATTTACATTAATCTTGGACATAATGGAATATTATAAACTACATCTATTGGATTTCACTTTACAACTATTTTTCTTCCTTTTCCTTTGTGAAATTTAAGTTGTTTTACCATTTCATCTTTTTGAATTTTCGCCTAAGTTTTCCTCTCCCAACTCAAAGTTGGTTTGGTCACCCTTAACAACGTTAGGATATTCCGACACATAGGTAATAGTTAAGTATAACTTGGTCTAGTGTAGAGTTAGGTAAAGTGTGTTTCTTTACTATGTACTTTTGTAACTTACAATCTAATAGTCACGATATGTAGTGATCTGATGGTTCATTCTCTCCTCGGTATTGCCGACACTTGATCTGTGGCTTATCACCGGATTGGTCCATGATCTCTATTTAAAGAGCATGGAGGATCATTTGTAGGTTAACTGTTCATGAGAGAAGCTTATGTAAAATCTCATTCTTTTCTTAATAAATTGCCTGAAGTGGTTGCGTTGGCTCAGGCCGTGGATTGTTTCCCTCTTTGAGGGTTTTAACCACGTCAAAAATACTAGTGTATTGATCTGTGATCTGTTTGTGAGCGGTGTCCTTTGGTGTTCTGTCTGAGGAACTTAACCTATAAATTCCTGCATGGTATTAGAGGTATTTGACGGCCGCGTCCATTGGTGATCCAAATATGAAGCCCGTAGAACTGCATTCGATTGTCGTTTCCTAGATCTATTATTTCTGATAACTTTCGGGCTGAGAGGACTGCTCTATTGTGTTAGGAGCATCTGTTCTAGTGAAGAACCCATTTCGTTTCATGCGAAAAGGTTTCTGGTAGCCCTAGCTACGTCATTTTTAAGATCTGGAGGTATACAATGTTTATTTGTAGTTTCTAGTTATTTTCTCTCTATTTATTATTTCGGTTTATTTAGCTTCTTTTTTTATTAGCGGATCTATACCTTTCATTTCTGCATATGCTCTTTGCCCTGTGACTCTGTGCGATCTGGGCAAATCAGAAACAGAGAGGAAGGATTTTTCTCATGCGTATGCTCTTTTCTGCTGTGCCTTAGTGTGATCTGAGAAAATGAGAAACATTGAGGAAAATATTTAGTTTCCAAGTAAAGCTAACTTCAAGCCGTAAGGTTTGTTTTTTTTGTATGTCCATGTTGGGTTTTTTGTTTTTTGTTTTGTAGGGAAAAAGAGCTTTCTCAAGCAAGCACGCAACCCAAAGCTTTAGTGACTAGGAAAGAAAAAACCCTTCCTCTTTTCCAAAAATTGCTAAACTTTTAGTTTAGCTCAGTTGGTCCAAAGCTAATTTATGGGAGTAGAGGTCTTGAGTTCAAGTCTCCTTTTTCTTTAGCTAATTAGATTAAGTTTCGAAAGGGGGCATATTTTTTTTAACATTATCATTCATTTCCGCACATTCCCACACTTCGTCGGCATCTTCATCAACTTTTCTTCAAAAAGCCATAACTTCTTCATCCGAAAGCCGTTTTCAGAGCTGCTTTTTTGTTTAACCAGCCTAATTGTTCGAGATCTTTCTATTGGAACACTTAGTTTCAGCATATATAGCTTCAGTTTCTATTAAAATGGAAATTCCATGCCAAGTTATTCTTGATAGCACCAACTACTTGCAATGGTGGTCCTACCTTGTGGATTTACTTAGAAGTAAAGGTCTTTACAGAATAGCCATAGGCCAAGAAACCAAACCGGAAGATGAAGATAAGGCAGCTAAATGGGAAAATAGGCAAGATCAAGCACATGGGTTGATAGGGATGTCTATTTCTCTAGATCTTAGATTCCATATTGTAGAACTTGATACTGTTGATGAAGCATTGAAACATATTACTAAAGTTTTTGGAATAAAAAATGAACTTAGAGCCCATCAACTTGAAAATGAGTTTCTTACATTGGACCCCAATAATTTTTCTTGCATTGAAGATTTTTTGTCCAAGTTCAAGACCCTTA
>APFE030848602.1:0-11372 GCA_000404065.3 Pinus taeda | reverse complement strand
CACCCCTCCTCCCTCTCTCTCTCTCTCTCACCCTCACCCTCTCTCTCCCCCTCCCTCTTCCCCTCTCTCCCCAACCCTCTCCCCCACTATCTCTCTATCCATCTCTCCCTCCCTATCTATCTCTCTATCCCTCTCTCCCTCCCTATCTATCCTTCTATCCCTATCTATTTTGAACCAAAGAGGTTGAAAACAGCCATACTCGCAGGCCAATGGTAGGTCTAGGAAGGGATAATATAGCCATGTAAGGAGCACCAATATTTCCAAAGGAAGGAAAAGAACAAGGATTCCCTTCAAAAGGGATTCCTTGATTGGTGGACTCTAGATTTGTCTCCATATATCTTAACCTAAGATAAACTAAGGAACAGGGATGTATTTCCGAATTCAATTAATTTTAATGACACTTTGACACAACTTTGCTTTTTCAATTTTTAAGAGTTGAGAAAAAGCTAAAGATAACTCTAGTCTACTTCGATTTTTAATGAGCTTGAAAGGACAAGTGCTCAGATGGAACTTTTCTTTTAAAGAGTCGAAAAGGAATGAAAGTGACTACTCTAGAAAATATAGACAGAGGGATTACCAAACCAATCATAAAACTACAATATACACCTTAGTGATAAATTAAAGAAAAATTACCAAGGACTTATGTATGACAGTCAATCTTTCTGAATGTTGTGTTCAATGCATTGCGATCACTAAGGTGGCAGACTTAGCTTCCTATTGATAAAGGATATAATCCTATTGTGGTCTCCCAATATATACAGGTCAATACAGGGAGCAAAAGTCCATGCTAGCACTTGTCGTATCAAGGAGGAGGAATCACCCAACCTTCAAAGAAAACGATAGCCACTAGTTTTAATGATGCCGGAACACGTCTCTAGCCTAGACCTCTAGATATGTTGCATTGAGTTCCAAAGTGTTGTTGGGTTCATTGAAATTTATTTTAAAGTTCATCTTGTTTAGAGTTTTCCTTTCAATGCTTCACTACGTGATGATGATTTGAAATTTCTAAAATGCAATATACACTGATAAACAATCGTTGTTTACTTTAAGCAATGAAAATCCTAGCTACCAAGGAAAGAAAATAACAGTGCAAAGAGCAAAGAGCAAAGAGCACACCCTAGTGCATTTCCCTAAATCATATTTTCGCACAAAAATCTACAACTGCTAAATGCAAATCCATGTATTTGTTTTCGTTGTTCCTTAATGTGAAAAATGCCAAAAAGGAAAACTAAATGCAGCAAAGATTTGAAATATTTCATTCAAAATGACATTTTCGACAATTTCTTCTTCAAAAGAGAAATGAAGACTCAATAACACTTTTCAGTTTTGAATAAAAAATGCTTTCTACACTTTGAATATAAACAAATCAAACCAAATACATGAAGAAAAGTTCAATTGAATATCAAGGGAAAGAAGAATTCATGACAATTCTCTTTTCGACACAAAACGACAATTACAACACTTTTGTATCAAAGCGACAAATCGATTTAAACAATTTTTCAACAAGGGATTGTAAATGATGAACAAACACACAAAAAGCATTCACTAATCCTAATGTAATTGAGGCTGATCTATGTCATGCAAGTAGGCTTCAGTAAGGAGGCATTGTTCATTTGCAGCAAAACAACCAAACAAAACTGAAAACAAGGTAAAAAACCCTCAATTTCTAGAATGGAAAAAGAGTTCAGTCAGTCATCGCACCTCGGCTTCATAGAAAAAGAGATGCGTCGCACTTACTACATTCGGGAGGTGTGATGCATACTGAGTTATAGTGGAAGATAGTGCGATGGTCCAGGGAGTGCAACTAAAATTGGTTTTGGCTCAGATGTGCAGCTATTTTCAATGAGTTAAGCTGAGCTTTGATGAGCAGTAAAGAGCAAAGTATGAAGGAATGTCTTGAGAGATTACTGTGCTACCAAAAGGGAATCTAGATGTGCTTGTAATTCAAATGTTTAATTCACAAACTAAACCAGAGATTGACTGAAGCAACATTCATCTACTATGCAATTGCAGAGCAAGAGCAGTTCGAAGGCTACGTGGTTGACTTTAGGCTCTGTCTATAGTTTATAAAACAAACAATAACAACAAACAAACATTTTTTCCTCCCCAGCGGAGTCGCCAATTTGTTTCTAGGAGAACTAGTATTCCTAAAGAATGCTAGCCCTCTAGGTTTGGCAACTACCCTAGAAACAACAGTTTAAAGCAACTCAACAATTTCTTCTATGTGTAATAGATAAGAGAATGATAATGGAACCAACCTGGAACTTCCTCTTAATCCCTTGCTTGCTCTCTCTCCCCTTTGACAGATCCTGCAACTCCTCCCCGTACTTAACACACTTGGAGAGTACCTGCACAAGTACAGGAACAAAGAACCGTCAAAGCATCGTGATCTATTACAACATAAACATTACAGAATTATATATATATAATGAACAAACAATAGTATTCACAAATGATAACATTCACAATTACACAATGATATGGAAGAAAACTTGAAGAACTTTATTAATAGAACATTGAATTACGACCCAATTGTCTGATCTAGCATCATCCTCTCAGTTCCAATCCTTCTTCACCTCAGGAAATAGCAAGATCACACCAACAATACAATGCTCCTTTCTCAATTACAAACTATTAGCACTTCCTTGTAATTCACAATATTCTAGCCTCTATATCTCTTGAATTGGAGATCCATTTATAGATGTGTGCAAGGGTGTGAGTCATCCATGGGGTTTGATTAGTGTCATTCCACTTGTTACAATTGGTTCCATTTGGAGATTTCTTAGATCCCCCATTATTCATCCTTGGGTGAATTCAGAGAGGGAAGTGGCATAGGAGAAGTTTCTAGAAGATTCCATGAACAACTACCTAGCAAACTATCTCGGACATTTGTCCATCCTCGCCCATCGCATAGTATAAAAGGCCTAATCAATATGCATCACACCCTGGCAGTGTACCACTCAGTATGCATCACACTCTACCAGTGGAGCAATCAGTATGGTTTAATTTAGGCCATATTTGGATGGTTTCTCAAGTGGAACTTTTGGGGAATGATGTATTCAGATGACTATGTTCTTTTACGGCATGAAAGAACTCTTTTATGGGTTGATGAGCCCTAGTTTATCAACATATAAGTTTGAGGTTGATGTGCCCAAATATGTCTATAACACATGTCCCTCCGCCTTTCCATCTCTCCCTATCTCCATCCCCTCCATATCCCTCCCTATCCCCCCTTCATACCTCTCTCCATCCCCCCTTCCCCTCCTCTCCCTTCCCCCATATTCCCCTACACTCCCTTGCTTGACTCCTCCCCGTCCCTGCCCCCATCTACCCCTCCTCTCCCTTGCTTGTATTCTCCCCCTCCCTCCCTCTCCCCTCCCTCTCTCTCTCCCTCTCTCCATCTCTCCCCATCTCTCCCTCCCTCAATCTCTCCCCCTCTCCCTCCCCCCTTATATCTCTCCCTCCTAGAATGGAAAGCACCTTTGCTTTGGGTGGATGTTGATTGTAGGAATTTCAATATTTTTTTTTTTGAAGGGACATGATCGATTATTTTCCAAATATTCTTCGTTTAATAACTTAATCTATGGTTGCAATGGGAGGGAGTGTGAATAATTGTGGTAACATGGTGGTGGGGGTCATTCTATCCTTCTAAGACTTTGTTTGAAACTGAAGTGTGCACATCGTGGAAATCATGGTGTTTGAAGAAAGAACACCACATTACGATTGATCAAACATTTCAATACCCAAGACAACAATGTCATTTAAAATATTAAAGACATCAATGTTGTTTGGTATTGCTTAGCTAAGTTTCATTTTGTATTTCTCAATAGTTTGTGTATTGTTCAGATCATATTGTTTGGATTGGTAAATCAAGCGGAGGAACATATTATTTTGCAATGGTGTCCATGTTTGCGTCAGATTTCAAGGTGAGATATATCGAAAAATACCAGGCCACTGCATGCAGACATACAATGATCTTAGTGGTAAGATGTCCTTCCATATCTGTATGCAACTCAACGTTCCTCTGGAATGTCTAGATGATATTTTGATAGAATTTGGGTTAATCTATATGATACTGAGTAAGAGAGAACAAAGTTGTATATTTTGATATAGAATTCTTTTTGAATTGTTTTAAATATTTAGCTTTGTTTCCCACCTTATGTCCTGAAAAAGAAATAAAAAGAATTAAGGTTTGTTAAATGAATACAAAATTCATTATCTGAATTCTTTAGAAGATTGGATGATTACTAGAAATTATGAGTGCCAAAGTGAAATTGAAGTTCTTTCTTTGTAACGAGAAGTAAGTTTAAGAGAAATTGTGCAAAGAGGGTGTGAAGAATAGATTACAAAATAAAAAGTGCAAAAGAGGAAAGTAGGTAAATTTTGTTAAAATCCTACAAACCAAGAATAACATATCGAAATGGAGATGAGGTCAGATGATTAGACATCGAGGAGCATTTAATTGAAATATAGGTTATTGTAATTTGTGACTTATTTTATAAAATAACAAGAGGAAATTAAAATAAGGTGATTGTTGGTACAAAAATTGATAAAAGCAATATTTAATCCATAGTCGAAGTTGAAGTCATTCGGGTAGTTGGAAGATGGGATGGTATTACATACAAGAGAGTTGCAAGGGTTACCTTGAGCCTAACCTACAACATAGTCCACGTATGGTAGATGTTGAGAGTGGGAAGGTCGAACAAAGGGAAAGTAAAATAAAGTGATTGTTGGCACACAAACTAATAAAAATAATATTGTATTGGTAGTCATAGTTGAAGTCGATCAGGTATTCAGAAGTCAGGATTGTATTGCATACAAGTTAGTTGGAGGGGGGACCCTGCCCTCGACATACAAGGTAGTTAGCATAGTTGTAGTATATATTTTTTAATTTTTTTTTATAATGTTATTTTTTAGAAAATGTTATTTTTTAATAAGTGTTTACAAAAGATATTTTTAGCATGTTTAATATGATAATTTGCATGTTTAATAACATCAGTATTTTTTTATGTATTTTATCCTTTTCAATGTAACATACAATACTTGGTCTGGTTTCAAGAAACTTGTTGATTTTCTCATGGATCTAAGTATTTGGAAGTTTCTGCCATTTGAGATTGTTGATTTTATATTTCAACAACTTCCTTTATCAGTGCTGATAAAATTTCAGCTGGTTTATAAAGAATGGGGTATTCTATTGGAAAACATTATTTTTATTGCTCTTGCAATCGAACTGCCTACAAAGAATTTGGATTTATCTATTTTTTCAGTTGGTATCTAGCATAACTGCTTTGTTGGATCTTACCTTAATGAAAAAGTACAAATATCTCTATTGTTTTTTCCTTTTCTGCACACTAGATACAAAATTCAATGTACAGTTGGATCAATGATTGTGTTTAGTGTGCCTCAAAGTTCTTTGAATTCTAATAATTATTTTATAATAACCCATTTTACAAAGACCTCTAGAAATCTTGGACCTCTTACTCTTAGAGAGTGGGGATTCTTCTCCTTGTTGGAGAAATTTAATCCACAGAAATATGATTGGGTTGTGTTGACACATGTGCACAAAAACATGGAATGAAATATTTTTATTTGCATGAGTGTAGACATGGTTTAGAGAAGGACAAAACCTCCTTTTGGTGGTGTAATTCCCCCAAAGGGGCTATCTTTCAGAAAGGAAAAAATTCCTGGCAATATTTAGATAAATATTATGATGATTAACATTCATAGGGTTAGACTACATATTGGTTTGATCTTATAAGAAACAAGTGGGGTTTATAATTTGTTCCTATCGCTGACATGTGATGTATGTCTTTAAAATTGTATGGGAACCAATAGTTTTGTCTTGTAAACAATGGTTCTACGTTTGTTTGGTCATTTGAAGAGATATAGAATTTCGAATTTGGCCAGGCTTCAAATAGACGAAGCTTAGAATATTTTCAAGATAGATGGAGGTTTAGATGCAGATTTCTAGATGCTATCTCGATGGATGTAAATAGTAAATACCCAGGCTACATACCTTTTCGTGTAGTTCAAGTAAAAGTACCTATGTTGGGTTGTATGGAAGTGCATCTAAATCGATATGATTTGGTGGCTGGATTATGCATAATGACAATTAGCGATGGTGTCTCCATCGTAAAAAGATATGGGTTCCATGTGTAGTCGATTGAAGGCTCCAATGATGTTATTGAAAAAGGATATTTTTTCTCACCTTTTTGAAATACAAATTCAATTGCTGATATACCACTATTGCCTATGGATATTGTGATTTAGCCTTTGAGGCTTCAATTTTGTTTCTATATAGTATTGCAGATGCCATATTTGTTTAATCTTTGTAGAGATGTTTTGAAGATCACTGTAATATGAATTTGGATTGTTTAATGAAAACATAGTCATGTCATTTTTTCATATTGTTGTTGGATATTACTTGTGTGTATCTGTTTTTTTCGAGATCAAACAATGCACTTCAATGTCAATTTTTGTTTTGTCTTTGTGGATTATATAGAGTCTTTTGCTATTGCTTAAAGGAAACTACACAAACGGTAGTTTTTTTTTTGTATTGAAGTATTCGTCATATATATATATGTGTGTGTGTGTGTGTGTGTGTGTGTGTGTGTCTGTATGTAAGCTTTTATAATATGGAAGGCCGATTGTTACTATTTAAATTTATTTAGTATTGAAATTTACTTCATGTATAAAGTTAGTGAGCGTAAATATTTGAACTTGGTTAAGATGTATTAAGAGATTCAAGATTGAAAATCAAAATTTTAGACAAGTAGTGTAATTAGGGTGTGAAGAACATATTGAAAAATAGAAAGCAAAAAGTAGGAAACTTGCTAAATTTTGTTTAAACCCTCGGAACGAGCAACAATAAATTTGAATGAAAGGTGTTAATTTCTCATTAAAGTGACAAACCGTTTGAACCATGTTGATGCGAAAATGGAGGTGAGGTTGGATTATCGGAGTTCGACTAAGGTTTTATTGAAACATAAGGGATTGCAATAGTGGAGTTAATTTAAAAGAAAATAAAGAAAGTTAAAACAAAATTATGGTTAGGACTCAAACCAATATATAAAATATTTTATTCATATTCGCAACTGAAGCCAATCGACTAGTCAGAAGTTAGCATGGTGTTAAATTCAAGTTTCTACCAATGGTGTCCCCAACCCTAACATGCTACGTAGTCAAGGTAAGACATACGATGATGGTCGGGAGGTCGGGTGTGAAGAAGATTGTTTTATTTTGTTCGAGTATGGAGCTTGACCCTGTTGTAGTCAGAAATTGGAAGATCAAGAGAAAGAGATATGTTTTTATGAAATACATAGGTCCGATGTTCGAATTTCGTATTTTAAATAATAATTTTTTTTACCTTTTATGTTATTAAATATGTTTAGATTTTTTTGGAAGAAAACAATTTTAAAGGAATGATTTAGGACTTTTTAATGAAAACATAGTCATGCGAATATATGTTTGGATTGTTTAATGAAAACTATTACTGTAATATGAATTTGGACCGTTAGTAATGAAAACTGTCATTGTTTAACTATTAGTGTAATATGAATTTGGGCTATTTGATGAAAACATACTCATGTCAATTTTTCAATTTTCTTGGATATTTCTTCCATTGATCTGCTATTTTGCAGATTGAACTATGGACTTCAATGTAAATTTTTGTTATGTATGTCTGGGGTGTATAGAGTCTTTTGTTATTTCTTATATGAAATTGCACAAATGATGATTGTTTTTGTATTGCAGTGTTTGAAATATTGTTTATATGTGTGTTTCTGTAATATGAAAGGCTAATTTCTAGTATTTAAAGTTATTTAATATTGAATTTACTTGATGTATAAAGTGAGTGAGCATAAATACATGAACTTGTTGAAGATGTAACATGAGATGAAAGATTGAAAATCGAAATTACAAAGGAACTAATTTTTTTTTGCAGAAATGTTAAGTGAAGGAACAAGCAAGCATACTTCAAAAAGAGCTTGGTTCCTTAATTCATGGGAAAGAGCGAATGAGTATCACTGAAAATAGCATTAGTAGAATAAGGATGCACTAAATGCATGTAGAAGAGTCATGTATCGGTAAAAGAAACAAACTTCAATAAATGATCAACATGAGGAAGTCGATAATCATAAGTATGGGAACATGAGTAGTATAATGGGAAGAACATTTTCTTGAAATGTTTTTTTATGTGCATGTTGAAGATGCTAGAATTTTTTTATTGTACCATTTTTTTATAACAATAATGTTCATTAGGAACATTGTGTTTACCAAGAGAGTGTTCATGCAAGCGAGAACTAAGGTTTTTCCTCAAACAAAGCTAGAAATGGAGTATTGGAAGATGGGCACAATGATGCCAATGAATAATTTGTTGCATCTGGTTTATTTGGTGATAGCAATATGCTTGGTGACATGGTTGGGAATTTCAGACATTCTACTAGAAATGTGGGGTGGGGCATTCCTTCCAACACCTATATAGTGAATATCATTAGTCCTCTAGAATTTGTGCCCACTCGGTGTCTTGGAACATAACATGTGTTTGAAGTATTTTTTGTTTTGATAGGATTTTGAATTATGAATGTAATATATTAATTATTGTAAGTTTTTCTTTTTTCATTGATTTGTGTAGAACAATGTTCCAACAAATATTCGTCTAGAAATATAGCTAGAAGGAACACAATCTTTGATTGTTCGTTAACTTCAACCCCAACCATTTAACTGCCAAATTCATTAAATCATGAGAAAAATGAACACTTTAACTACAATTTTCAAAATTTGGGTGTTTCACTGAAGGAACAATTCATTAAAATGTTTGTTTCCTTGGATGTTTTGCATTTCCAAGTTTTTCATGTGTTGCAAATATTGTTGGTATTAATCTTCTTTGGGAACATTGTGTTTGCATAGAGTGCATTCATGTATGTGGAAATGATAAGTGTTGCAGAAATTATGGATGAGACTCAACAATTTGCAACATCTGATGTTTTTTATTTTTTTTGTGGAAAAATATTTGAGTGGATAGTGGTGGAGAAATACATTCAGGACTGAGGAAACCTTTATCGGTTGGTCAAGTTTAGCTCAGATGATGCAAATGGCAAGAAAATGTATGCGTTTTCTATGTCTAACTTACTACACACTTTAAAAAATTAAGAACCAACTGCAACCAATATATAAGAATGGATTCCCATCATTTTATGGAAATAAATATTCAAGCAAATACTCCAATTCGGCAAGTTCAAAAAATGTCTAGCTAAAAGCCACACTTGGAACTTTAAGTCAAATGGATCGTAAAGTAACTCATGTAAATATATAATTATATACCTCTCTTGCATGTGGGTCTTGAGAAGAGTTCTATGGAATTTATTAAAATGCTCCATAATCACATGATTCATAAGGGATTTAAGCCACACTTCTCCAGGGGAAACAATCTTGTTATTTTTCATGAAATGTGAGGGAATTAGAAAAGTCTTAGCAAGTTATGGATGAAATTATTAAACAAAATGTAGTCTCATAGACTACCATGATTAAAAATCATGCAAATTTTGATTATCATGATATCACTTTGGCATCGCAAATAATGGGTGTCTAGCAAAAATGGTTCACATTTTCCAATTTTCTTCTTGCTTGTGTAAGTGCGGTAGCTTTGGAATATGGAAAGGAAATCCTTCAATACATAATGAGATTTGTATTTGGGGATAACTTGTTAATGGGAATTGCAATTTTTGATATGTATGTTAGAGGTTGGAGAACAAGATATGCATGCAAATTGCTCGACAAAATGTGTAATTGAAATCTCATCACTATGATGACATTCATAATAATTTTTAATAAAATTCCTATAATATATGAAGCGTCAATAAGTATAATTATCCCAATATTTGTTGAAAAGGATGAATTAGTGAAATAATGGGTCTCTTTTAAGAAATGAAATGGATAGTTGTAAAGCTTGGTTTGGATATTTTCTCCTATTTTTTTCAAGCATATATCAACTTTGCATCTTTGTAATTAAGGAAGAGATCAATGAAGACATAAATGGAAGTGGGTTTCAATATGATATCTATGGGGGGATTGTGTCTCTACATAGGAATGCCAAATGTGGTAGTATGTAACAGCCCCAAGTTAAAATTTCATGTAATAAAGTTAATAATGGAAAAATAAGGCCAAGGTCATTAGATGCCTATTCCAATTTGAATGGTGGGTAAATAATCCTAGTGGGTGTTTATTTCGATTATTTAATGGCTATGGAAATTGGCAAAGGAAAAGAGGCATTAATTGGAAATTTATTGATGAGAATAATGGAAAATAAGAGAAAAGGAAGGTGAATGGTTACATATTTTCATGAGAAGGAAATTGAAGGAGAAATAGAGGAAATTGAAGAAATTAGAGGCCTCAATAATAAATCATTTTATGAGGATGAGTTCATGGCTTTCTTTAGTGTTAGATTTTGTGATTTCAATTTTGGAGCTCTCTTTCGCTATTATCTCTATTCTCTCATACTCTTGCACACTTAGAGCATTCTTGGAGCACTCTAGCATTGGAGAAAGGAAGGAAAAGGGAGGACAAGAAAGGAAAGGAAAGTAAGGATCAAGAAAGGAATAGTTGGATCAAGTGGCTACAAGTGGATTGCTTTGTAGGAATCAATTTACATGTATGATTTTCTTGTTGATTTTGGCATGCATGGTACATGCATGTGTATATTTGGTACTCTTATTGTCATTAGCATGGGCTTTATCGGGTGTGATAATGGTTTTCAACTTTGCCTTGTCATTTCCTAATAACCATAGTGTGATCAAGTTCACTCTTTGGTCTGAGATTGGATTATTGGATGGTTTTGGAATCGGTTGAGGTGGTCTCAAGAAAATTCCCAAGGGCCTAAAAATCTCGTGACCTGTAATGGTGGGATAGGTAGTATACCCTGAGGGTGGATACAGGGAAATTCCTCAAGATATTGGTGAATAAATACAAAGGAATACATGTTTGTTTAGGGCCTAGTGATCCCTTGACTGATTTTGGTGGGATTTTAGTAAATCCTGGTAGTGTATGTTTATTGTTTAGGCCTAAAAATCCCTTGATTGATAATGGTGGGATTGTAGTAAAGTCTAGTGGAATAGATGAGCATTTCAGGCCTATAAATACCTTGACCAGTAATGTCAGGATATGTGGTAAATCCTAAGGAAGCCCTGGTTTTTTTTTTTGTGAGTCCCACATTCGTGCTTGGAATATGGCACGAGGGTGATTGGTTGAAAGAAATATGTGTTCCAACCCAATATATGGTCACGTGGTACGTGGAATTATCCTCTCTTTGTCTCCCTCCCCCTCCCCCTCTTTCTCCCATGCCCCCTCTCTTTGTGTCTCTCCACCTCTCTCTCTCT
>APFE030848598.1:0-18341 GCA_000404065.3 Pinus taeda | reverse complement strand
GAGCTCACATATTTTCTTGGTTTACAAGTCCAACAAAACAAAGACGACATTTTTCTATCACAAACCAAATATCTCAAGCAGATCTTGAAGAAATATGGGATGGAGGATTCGAAACCAGTATGTACCCCTATGGTGACAGGATGCAACCTCAGTACAAATGATGAATCGGCAATAGTACATCAACCAACCTATAGATCCATGATTGGTAGTATGCTCTATCTAACAGGTACCTGACCAGACATTATGCATGCAATGGGAATAGTTGGAAGGTTTCAGGCAAATTCAAAGGAAACTCATCTTCAGGAAGTTAAGAGAATTTTCAAGTATCTTCAAGGAACTCAAAACTATGGCTTATGGTATCCTAGAGGTACAGATCTCACACTTCATGCATACACAAATGCGGATTGGGAAGGAAGTGTGGATGACAGGAAAAGCACTAGTGGTGGTGCATTCTTCATGGGTCCTAGATTAG
Source organism: Pinus taeda (assembly GCA_000404065.3). NCBI lineage: Eukaryota > Viridiplantae > Streptophyta > Pinopsida > Pinales > Pinaceae > Pinus > Pinus taeda. Next base: position 17,869 of record APFE030848598.1, on the reverse strand, counting down.
TATCTTGGTTCAACAAGAAACAAAGCTCTATTGCGTTATCTACAGCTGAAGCAAAATATGTAGCTGTGGAATCTTGCTGCACACAACTCCTTTGGATGATGAAAACAATGCAAGATCTTCAAATCACTTGTACTCCACCTATCTCCATTTTTTGTGATAATACAAGTGCAATCAGTATTTCAAAGAATCTTGTCCTGCATTCAAAGACTAAGCACATACTGATCAAGTATCATTTTCTCCGAGAACAAGTGCTTGAACAAAAGGTCAAATTGGAGTATGTTCCCTCTAAGGAATAAATTGCTGATATTCTCACAAACCACTGCCCAGGGAGACCTTTGAATACCTCATACAAAAGCTGGGGGTAGTTGATGCATCATCTTGCTGTTGAATCTTGTTTGTTTCAGAGATTGTTGTACACGAGTTTCATATGGGGTATACGCGTACATATGCTGGTTTATGTGGGTACAGTTGACTTGAAGAAAAGCGAGAATGAGAAGAGTCTGATATGGGTCTGTTAGAGACCATCTGGCATAGGTTCAGGGGGAGCATATATTCTTCTAATAATGCATTGTTGGCATTATCGTAGAAGATCTTGGTTCAATTATTTAGTTGTTTTGATGTCAGGATGAGCAAGTGCAGAAGGAGAACATATGATTGAAAATTGTTGCTGATGTTATGTCTTATATTTCTTTTGTCAAGGTCATGTAACGGCCTGTCTTGGTTGCCCCACTATGCCTGGGATGGATAATGCAATATGCTTATTATATCATGTATCCCCTCTTGGTTGGGAGTTGTATGTATGAAGTCTTTGGTGATAGGAAGGTTAGTTATGATGTATAAAGTCAGATTTCTTTTGTAAAACATCTTCTTGCAGATCTTGCCTATATGTCAGGGGGAGCTTGGACAACTTAGCAGAGCAGAGATTTCAGCATGTTCTCAGGGGGAGCATAACCCTTTGCCCTTGATGTCAAAGGGGGAGGAAAGACCTTGAGTGACTTTGGGTTGCCATCAAGTCCAAAGGGGGAGATTGTTGGAATTATGACACAGGTTTGGCACAGGTTTGGCTCGATGACATAAGTGTTGTCCTTGATGGAAACTCACTCAAATAGCATATCACAAGTTCAGGCTCTCAAAATAGTAGAAAATTAGATACCCGCAGGTTCCTGTTCACAAAGATGCGGACATCAGCAGGTTCCGCAGGTGCGCCGATCAAAAGGTGCGGACATGTTCATAGGTGTACCAAACAAAAAGTGCGGACGTAAAGTACATGCACTTTCATGTAGAGAAAAACGTGCGCACGTGGGAAATCTTATGGTTGGTCCGTTATTTTTGCATCTAAAGTATTGAACCCAGGTTTTGGGTCCCTAGTATTGGATCTCTATGGTTTTGGACCATGTTTTGAGAAAGGCCTAGACTATAAAAAGGAAAGGAGATCATTTGACTGAACACAGATGTGTTGAATATCTTAAGAAGAGAAAGATCTGAAATTCTGGTGATCGGTTGGTGAGTTATAGCTGGACCTGAATCAAGGAGAAACCTGAGCATTACAAGACGGATCTACTGATGGGTCGAGATCTCTTTGGCGCATGATCAGATCTGTAAATATGATAGTCTGGGGTATAATTGAAGTCTGATAAATTATCTATACCCATAGGTCTGCAGGATAGACACAGCGCAGGTGCGGAGGTCCGCAGGCTTGATACAACGCAGGTGTGGCGGTCCGCAGGCTAGATACGGTGTAGGTGTGGAGGTCTGCATGTTCGAGACAGCGCAGGTGCGGAGACCTGCAGGCTCAACACAATGGAGGTGCGGATACCTGCAGGTTTCTATTAGTGAAGTTGCAGAATTTTCTTGAAATATGTTCTAGCTACTTTTGTCTATTACTGCAGTGTTCAGGGTTCTGAATTGGTGTCTAGTTGCTGTGTGCTGAGAAATTATTGATTCAGTATTTGTATAAGGAAGTTGGTCTATTTGATGTTTAATTGATACTCATGGATCCAGTCTGAAAATTAATGAAACGTGGTCCCTAGAAGAAAAGAGAAGGTTGTAGCCTTCTATAGGTTGAAGCCTGCGTGCTGGTATAAGACTGCACCAGTACAAAATCATTGTAAAAGGAAGTTTCTAATTGAAAGAAGATAGAGACATATTGCAGCAGGTGGTTTTTCACCCACATTGGGTTTCCACCTTATATCTTGTGTTCTTTGGTGTGACTGTCTGCTCTATTTTTCTTGTTCCTGTTTATTGTTATATGGTTCTGACACACAAATTAATGATCAACATCTGAAGAATAAATTAAATTATAAGTCTGGAAGGTATACGCAAGTTTCATTAGTCAGATCTGTAAATGGTTGTATAAATTGAAAAAGAATTTGATAATACTGATTCACCCCCCCTCTCAGTATTATTTCCAATAGTGTTACAAGTGGATCCAGAAGGAGAATTCCAGTCAGAACCTCAGTGCATGTTGCAATGGAAACAACTCATGCTCTAGAACCGAGAAATCGAGCAAGTTAAAGTGTGGTTGAAGCACTTTGGGCCCAATGAAGCTACATGGGAGATGGTTGATCAGACGCAGGATATGTATCCTTCTTTATTTTCCGGCTGAGGAAAAGGATTTTAGTATATGTATATATTTATGTATGGTTGTCATTTTAAATAATGCAATGAGTTTTTTTATAAATCTCTGATAAGCAGTGTGGTTGTCATGTTGGTTTTTCCTTTCAATAGGCGGTTCATTATAAATAATGCATCGAGCTAAGTTGTAAAGCTCCATGGGAAATATGTTTTGGTTTTATCATTTTTGTTAGTTGTAGGTGTCAAATAACACTGAGGATGGTGTTCCCTTAAGGGGGAGGGGTCTGTGACAAGCCTGGGTTTAAATTTCATGTAATAAGCTAATAAAGTCAAAATAAGACCAAGGTCATGGGACACATATTCCAAGTTGAATGCTGGAAAATCATCCTAGTGGGTGTTCATTTGGTTTATTATGGCTAAGGGGAAATTGGTAAAGGCATTTGAAAAGGCTTTGGAAAGTAAAGGAGGCATTAATTGACATTTTATTTATAAAAATAATGGAAAATAGGAGAAAAGAAAGGTGAAAGGTCACAGGTTGCATATGAGGAGGAAAATTGAAGGAAAATATAGGAAATAATAAGAAGGCTTTTGAGGATCAAATCACAACCTTTTCTCAGTTTAGTTTTGGATCTCTCTCTCTCTCACACACTATCGTACACTAAGAGAATACCTGGAGCACTCTAGCATTGGAGAAAGGAAGGAAAAGCAAGGACAAGAAAGAAAAGGGAAGTAAGGATCAAGGAAGGAAGATTTATATCAAGTAGCTACAACAAGATTACTTGCAAGTACGATTTACTTGCTAGTTTTGGTATGCATGGTACATACATGTGTATTTGGTTCTCTTGTTGTCATTGGCATCATTTTTTCTAGGTGTGATAGTGGTTTCAACTTTGCCTTGTCATTTTCAGATATCCATGGTGTGATGGGGTTCTTTCATTTGGTTGATATTTAGATTGTTGGATGATTTTGGAATTGTGTGAGGTGGTCTTCAGGAAATTCCCAAGGGCCTATGAATCCCTTGGTCATTTTTGGTGGGATTGTTGTAAATCCTGAAGGTGAATATGGAAAATTTCCTCAAAGCATTAGTAAAGAAATCCAGAGGCATCTAAGCTTGTTTAGGGCCTAGTGATCCCTTGACCGATTTTAGCGGGATTGTCGTAAATCTTGGTAGTGTATGTTCTTTTGTTTGGGCCTAGGAATCCCTTGATTGGTAATGGAGGGATTGTGGCAAATCCTTGTTGTGTAGGTGCTTATTTTGGGCCTAGGAGTCCCTTTAATGGTTTTGGCAAGATTTCGGTAAAGTTTGAGGAAGCCCTGGTTGGTTTTTTTTGCATCCTACATTCATGCTTGGAATATGACATGGACATGAATGGCGGAAAGAAATATTTGTTTCAGCTCAATCTATGGTCAGGTGGTACGTGGAAGTCCCTGACTTGGTTGGATTTTTCATATATTAATAAGATCTCTTTCCTCTTGTATTTCATAAGTATTTATACTTGTTATTATGTGGCCTTGATGGTTTTTCTATCATTGTTATTATTTTGGTTAAATGTTGGTTATAAGCATGGTTTTATGACAAATTATAGTTATGGATCTTATCATGTTTTGATTGTAAATGATTGGTTATTGAATGCATGACCTAATAGATGTTATTGTAGATATTATGAGAGGGAATTAGACATTCTTGATGGTTTTCAGATAAGTATGAGATCCCTACATTTAGAAATGCATTTATTACCTATAGATTACATGTTCACAATGTGTTTGACGAAATTTCTATCATGGTTAGGCCTAATTAGGTCAATTTCTTGACTACTTTTTGCATTAATGGCGTTTTCCTTGTGTTATACATCATTTTGGAAAGTTCTATCAAGTTTCGGGCATAGGTCTGGATACTAGCCCTAAAAGTGGCTCAGATTCTAGGGTCGCATGTTCAGAACTGTGAAATCTAGACTGCAATCATTGTGTGGCAAGGTTATCCATGTGACTTGAGGGTTATAGTCATTGGCGTGCCTTGTTATGCAAGCGACTAGGGGTCTAGATCACTAAAAAGGTAAGTTAACTCATGCTTTGGCCACATGGAGTGGTTGTTTAACTCATGTGGGTCTTGTAGCTCCTGAGTAAGGTCAATAAGGTTTCATTTTGTCGACTCCAGTTCCTTAATGTGGTCTAGGAGGTCGAGTCATTTCATAGTAGCCCTCATCTCATGTCTACCCTGGCGGGCTAGTGAAAGTGGGTAGATATGGGAGGGGTGGTTACATATTGTTTCTTAACCACTTGGTGGACACAATTAGGCTATTATCTATTTGATTCTTGTTAAATTTTGCAAGGAGGAACATCATATTGTCTTGGGATTGTTCCCCATATGATTTAGGAACTATTTCATCAAGCCTCTGTAGAGAAGACAGTTAGCTTCATGTTCTCATTTAGCATGCTAAAATTGTACAAGGGGCACTTCAGGGATTCACTTACCTCTCATTCAACAAATTTAGTAGACCCTTTTTTTTAAATGATATTTTATACTCATAGCATGGTATCCTTCTTCAAGAGTTAAATGTGTATGGATTTGTAATGCAATAAGACTACTTTTCTTCTAGATATTCAGTCTTTCTATTCAAATGGATGCAAAGAATACCATTTAGGTTGAGAACCTAAGGAAGTCATCATGACCAATGTCAGCCAACCAAGAAAAATGTACAAAAAAGGCAGCAAATCTTAATCTACAGCTTGGAACAATGCTAATGAGTCATCTAGTAGAACACATTTGTAGGTAGCTCTTTTGAGTGACAATACTAGATTGATACAAGGAATATAAATACAAATTGAATGTGAAGTTCTGTTAATGTCCATGAATAACCAAAAATGGCTCAATGGGAGTGGAGAATACTACATGCACTAACAACTATATAGGAAGTGCATAATGAATTTACTAGCAATAATAAAAGTGAAATGGAAATTAATCCTAAATCTAAGTCTAAATTAGTAACCCTGAAGCACAATGCTTTAAATTTCTTCAATCTTTTGAGCATGGAAACAATGCTTTAAATTTCTTCTGTTAGTTGTACGATTTCTTTTGTTTAAAAGCCTTACTGCTAGAAAAATGCCACTCTTCACTTTCCAGTCTAAACTTTGAAGCTTATATTCTTTATACAATCTCAACTTTAATTCAAACATATGTATTTTAAAGGTTTTGAACACCAACCATAGGTTATATTTTGTAATTGCCCCTTCCACATTTACCTGCTTTTACAAGCTCTCCAGGTTAAACATGAGTTGAGTGTTGCTATGATATGACCTGATCTCCAAGTTCCAGTTATGGAAGTGGGGTTGACAAACCGAAAACTTTCTGATACCTCTCAAGAGCACTAGATCACCCAAAAGTCAATATACAACCTTTGATGATCAGATCATGAGCTGGAACTTATCTTTCACAAGCCTTGCACCCAAAATGCACCCTCCAACCACACCCATAAGCTTGACTCCATGCAGTTATGACCAAAATTTCCCATTTTTGTGCATGTGGTGGTGAGACCTATGCCACCTTTTCAAGATAGCATCTAGACCACTGCCCATAACTACCTATGACTTTCTAGAAACACAAATAAGATGAAAACATTAACAACCATTCAAAACTTGAGCAAGAATTTGACATGCCTAACACATGATATACATTTCGTCAAACATACGATAAACATGGAAGTTATAGGTCATGAATGTATATATGATCATAAACTTCTGAATTTAATCTTAGAATCACCAAGAATGATCTATTCCCTCTCAAGCTATCTGCAACAACACTTGTTATCACATGCATTCATCAACCATTCAATAATTATCAAATCATGAACAAGATCCATAACTAAAGCACATCATAGAACCATGCATATAATGAGAATAGAAACCATGAAAAATCAACCATAAGATCACATAATAACCAGTTCATGTGCTCATTAATCATGTTAGCGCTTGGAATTCACCTAGGCTGAGATAGACAAACTCTCAAGGCTACATCAAACCATTTCACCTCGTAGCTAGCCCTACGAGGTATGAGAAGGCTCTCTCGGGTCAGATTCGGTAGATCTTTCAATATGATGAGCTGACCCAATTAGGAAAAAAGATTATTAGGCTAGTAAATTGATTTGAAGGTTGATTTGGGGTTTTTAATTAAACAATGGGGTTTTTCCGGGCTGAATGGGCGAGATCACAGTTTGAAACAGAAAAATATAATGAACAACACAGATTATTAACTGAGGCAAGGTAGGCATGAAACTTAGCATCAAATCTGGATTTCAATGGGATGGAAAGACTGGTGAGGAGCTAAGGAGGGCAGACAATAACTCTGAATCCTCCTTAAACAGAAGAAAATATTGAATGTGAGCAAATTTATAGGTGGAGCATATAATACTATGAATTCCTACCTAAACACTTCATTTGCTCCATTAGATATGATCATGAGGTGAATGAAACATGACAGTTTAACAGTTTACATATGAGAGAAAGGAAAAACCTATGCTAAATCAACATACCACATGAATCTCAGCAAACAGAGCTGTGAAATTCCATTAAATTCTCTGTCAAAGACTGTACAAGAAAGCTCTGCTACGCTCCCAGTAGCTCCCAGCACTCAGCACTCAGAAAAAATCTCTCTTGACTCACTCTACTAACTCTCTCAAATGACATTTTTAATACAATAAATAAAACTGCTGCCCAAAACAGGGGCGCTGTTTAACTAACATCATCAAAAATAAAAAAAAATAAAACGTTACATCTATTCTCTACATGGTACAGCGTTTCTCTGACTCTTTTGACAATGGGCTCATTAAGAGAAAATCTGGTGCTAAGATCTCATAGAATCAGGGCTACGGATTAAAATAGGCAAATGCGTTTCTTTTGAAATCCTCTGCTGGCTAACACATGGAGCGCAGATCTTCATAGGATCAGGATTGAAATCAAATCACATTCTTTGGCTATGATAGACAACACAAAATCCTCCATTTGCTATTAAAGATAGAAAGCTTTCATTATTCCAGCATGAAGACCGAGATAGGCAAACGATCCTTGACTGCCACTTTGCAACTGCTCTCAATTTCTAGATATACGTTCCTGGATTTTATAGCCGCGCCCCAAATCTCTGGAAACGTGTTGGTCATTCAAATAAGGAAATCTGAAGCCATAAATAGGAAATTGAATCCTATTTTTCTGCCTATGTTTAATATTCTGTGCTTGTATCGGTCTTTACTTTTCACTTTTCATTGCCAGGTTAGATTTGCCATTTGAATAACATCGATTTTTTTTAATAAAGCTGATCCTTGAAGCACATTTTGACAGGAGAAAATCACTACAGGTCAATGCCCAGCTATATGCCCTTCAAACACCATTTCACCATTTTGCCACGTTCTAAGCCTTGCAGCGATCATCAATTACTCGACAGCCAGCAATCTTAGCATTCTGATCTAACAACCCAGATGCAGCCTCAAATTCCACGATCAATCATTAATGTGAACAGAGTAGTTGAAGCCCCAGACATGGGATCCGCATGTACTGTCTGAGAAGATCCTTGAAGCTCTATAAGGTTGGCCTTGATATCAACAATTCCTGAATCAAAATCACCTGCTTTGCGAGCATCTTACACCAAATAAAATACTCAAAAATCCGTTTTTGGATATCAGGTGCCAATCCCAAAATGCAATTCAAGACACGACCAAGTTCCTTCAAGTATTGCATCCCTAATGATTCCAACTGATATCAATACTGCCTTTGCCAAACTATGAAATTCTTGAATTTTCTGACGCTCTCCAACTTAGCATTTCGGAGGTAAAACAAGTCGATTGCTCTGCTCAATGATAGCTTGCCCAGCTCTAGATTGAATGGACTTCAGATGCTTTCACCAAAACTTAGCAAGCACCCCTAAACTGAACAGCAGAAAATTCCAATTCAATCGGCATAAACAAAAAGAGAACCTACCCCGCATCAAAGTAACTCGATCCGTTTCTCTCCAGATCTTGTCAGAACTTTTCAATCCCCTTTTGAATGCCAGCCATTCTAAGGAAACTTGAGGGATTCAAACTCTGGACCTTGTGGAAGTTTTTTAATTATTTTGGAGATGGAGATAGAAGGGTTATCGGTGGTGTGCGCAGGGTTCAGCTGCGCATCTCAAGATGCTGATGGCAAGCGAAATGAGTATATAAAGAGTGAAAACTGTTTAGAGAACTTGAAGGACTTGCAGCGATTTCTTCGCAGAGACCACCCACAAACCAGATATGTGTTTAAACAGCTTGGCAAGTGGAATACAGTGTCTCAGGACTTGATACCCATCATTGAACAATATCGAAACGAGACTGAACTTGTAATGAACACTGTGAAGGTTATAGTTTTCCTCACTATGCCCATTGATCCTTCCTCTGATGACATCTCATTACAAATGGAGTACCTTTGGAGCTTCAAGGCTTCGTTTTCCTGCAATGATGCAATTGCTGGCATTGTTTCTCTTTTAGAAGAACCACTGGAACACTTAGAAACAGAAAGAGAACCTCCCAGAGATAGAAGTTGCCAAAGGAAATACTTAAATATTTTCAAAGACCAAAATGTTGGAGGTAAATTTTTTGAGTTTCAGGCTGACACTAACAATTTGTAATTTTGTTGTGTGTCTTAAGTTTTAACCTGGCACATGCATTTGATAGCTGCTGAGAGGTAGCCTGGATGGCTCCATTGTTGGCATATACTTACACTGACACATTATAATCATACTTAAGTTCTTCCCCAAGTTCTATGTCGCGACATGGATACATACCCATCCGATAAATTCTAGTATCTAAAGTCTCTGTGTAAACCCTGTAAATTAATAAATTTCCTGCACAACTGTGGTTGAAAAAGCGTGCCAAATTTGACATTCTAAAAAATTTCGATAACCAGTTGATCCTCTTCAGCAACACTTGGATGATCCATACTGAAAAGATATTTGAGGCTGTGTTCATCACACATTTGAGCACGTTCCAGGGCTTCATTCTGAGATAGCACCTCTCCAACATATTCAATAACAAACTTTCCCCTTGGGATTTGTTCAATCAAACACTTTGCTCCACACGGGCACTAATGAACTTTCCATGGAAATATTTCGCCTTTGAAAGCGGATTCCTACATTTGAGACTTCTGCTACCAACATCATGATCAATAACGCTGCTACTTGAGGTTGATCCAAACTTAAATCTTCATTTGAATATGCTGTTATCTGTTGTAAAAATTCATTCGCAGAGCACAAGATATATGTGCCATGGCTTAATACATAACAGAGATAATATCTTGCTTATCGTGGGGATGCTTGTCCAGATTCGTCATAGGGGCTTCAATTGTCATTTTAAACATAGATATGCTGGGTAGCTTTATTCGACCAAGAAGTTTCCTTACTGCAGAACGTATATCAGAGTTAATGTCATCGAACATACCAAGAAACATATGCATGTCTTTTTCCTGCACTGTCGAACTGTTAACATGAGCCATGTGTAGCAAACCATGCAAGGTATGCATGCGAACCTCCGTAGAATCATCATTCAACATATCCATCAAATAAGTCCAGTGCATTATCAGCAAATTTCTTAGAGAATCCACTGAGCCTTATCAAATTGTCAATGGTAGCTATACGAACCTCTGAGAATTCATCTTCAACAGCGCTAAAAGTGAGAAGATCTAATCCTCTGCCATGGCATGCTAGGTCTCTATCACCCTCAGGAGTTCCACTAGAGAAGTTATTTGATACCCTCTTCGCTGCTTGCCCCAAAATTTTCTTATTCAAAGCTTGAAGCAACACATTCTTCCAAGAGCATAAAGAGCTTCACTTCTTACTTTCATATTCATATCCCTTGAGATAGTACACAACTGGAGAAATGCCTCATTTATTTGGTTTGTGCGTTGTCCTTCCTCTACTTGGTGTAGAGGCAAGCAGCTAGGCTTTGAGAACAGTAGCCACCTTGCCAAGGTCACATTAGCAACAACTTTGTTTACCAGAAATGATCAAATGCAGGGATTACTGATGATGTTTTGAATTTTGCTTGTGCAGGAATAGGAGTTTGAAGTCGCTGCTGCCTTTTGAAGAGCTGGAGATAAATTACATAATATAGAACAACATATTAATGATTTCTTCTTCAAAGCAGGGTTTTGAAGAAGAATCAATCTCTGACGTGAGATGGAGTCTAACAAATCACAATAGAGAAAATAGCTCATATTAAAATATGCAAAAGCCAACCAAGTCAAGGACTTCCACATACCACCCAACCATAGATTGGGATGAACCAAATCTCTCTTTCATCCAATCACCCCCATGGCATATTACAAGCATGAATGTGGGATCTCATGGGATAAACCAAGACATTACCAAATAGAGACTGCAAAAATTAAACCACCTCCACCCTCAAGCTATTGTGATCTCAACTAAACCAGTCCCAAGATCACAAAACCAAAATAAGTGTGGATGCCACATAATTCCTTCACCATACCTAGAGGAATTTCCTTGTCTCCACCCACCTGTCATGGGCTTCCCGGAGAAGACCATATCCACCCCCAACCCTTGGGATTTTCCTGATACCACCTCAATCAGATCCAAAAACTTCCGAAAATCCAAAGCTCAACTAAAAAAGAATCCCATCACACCATGGTTATCTGGAAATGGCAAGGCAAGGCTAAAACCACTATCACTCTAGGAAAAAATCCATGCAAATGACAACAAATAAACCAAATAATCAAATGCATGTACCATGCATTCACATCCTAACAAGGAAATTACACATGCAACTTGTTACTTGCAATATCTTCCTACTGTAGTTGCTAATCAAACTTTCTCCTTATGGTTGCTTGCTTTCCTTTGCTTGTCCTTTTCCTTCCTTTGCTAGTCCTTTGCTTTCCTTTCATTGCTTGCCCTCTCTCTCTCTCTCTCTAAAACTAATCCAATCCAAAACTGACCAAAAGCTATGAAAACACTTTGAACTATTTTTCGGATGCCTTTTTATCATTCATGTCTCCTTTTTTTCATTTTCCTTCACTTTCTCTCTAATTTCCCTTGCATGCAAATTTGTGTCTCTTCACCTTCATTTTCTCCTATTTTCCTTTATTTTCATAATTAAATGTCATTTATTCCCTCTTTGCCTTTGCCAATTCCTTTGTCAATTTCCATAGCCATTAATAAACCACAAGTGATTCCCACTATAATTTTTACCCAACATTCAACTTGGAATACATGTTCCATGATCTTGGTCTTATGATTTTTCCTTTAATATCCTTTATTACATTAAACTTTAACCCGAGGCTATTACATATTTGTAGTGTAGAGGGATGTGTATTTGGAGACTTGTTTGTTGCAAATCCTTTGAAGCTTTAGGTTTGCATGAACACCATAGTTAGAGCGAAAGAATTATTTGAGAAATGAGGTTAAATTCAATGCAAAGATGAGGGTCATCATGATTGAATGGTTAAAGTTACAACTTTTTTCCTATGCTATTTCTATTTGTTGTCAAACTTAGATCCAAACAAGGTTTATATGGACTATCTCTTAGGTATGACTGCAAATTTTTAAAATATATTGGAACCAGGATTGGAATATAAAATTGGAGTAAAAATTCTAGTGGCAAGAGAAAATAGACTCAAAATAGATCCACTCTATCTGGAGATCTAAGGGGTATAAGTGCATTTCTCACTTATCAATCTCCTGCTTCCTTGCCTCTCTATCTATTTTGGGAGAGGGTTTGTTAAAATCTAATCCAACATTGAAAATGGAGGTACATATTAGCTCATTGCTTAGATTTATTGATGTTTTCTCAATGTTCTGTCATAATTTTAGTCCTTTTTTTCATTAATGGTTTACAACTTGTGTGTGCTACACTTTTTACTATATTTTTCGTATGCTAAATGACATATATCTAGATTTGTGAGTTAGATTTTTTGACATGTTAATGTCTTTAGAATTTTGTTATATGCTTAAAATGAACTTTTTTTGTGATCTTTACAGTAGGGCTAGGTGGCAGCCCATATGAGAATAGAGAAATTTCCCTTGATGTCATGGTCATAGACGCGGTAAGAACTTTTGATAAAATTCATTTCTATTTTTAAAGTTTTCTTTCTTATGTCCAAATTGATAAATTTGGATTTTATTATCCCAAGGGTTGTGTCAGATGACTATGGAGGTTGGGGTATATTTGGTACATGATTTGCCAAAGGATCAAGTAAAGCATCAAAACTAGTTCTTTTTATGTGATATTTATAGTGGGGCAAGGTGGTAGGGCATACGAGAATGGAGAAATTGTAAAGAAACAAAACTAGTTCTTCAACATACCAAACACACTCTGCTTGTTAGTGATCAAGCTTCATCTTTCACTCTCTCTATGGGGCTACTTGGACCAAAAAGTTCGAGTTCCCTAGAATGATACGAAAAGTGGACAAATTGGAAGGAAAATGGCTACCAATCAAATTTTCAGAAGAATGGATGTGGACCTTACCATCCTATCACGAGGAAATCTAAATTAGAAATTGGACGTCATTCTAGATTGGAAATTAGAGGGATTTTTTTATACAAGTATCATATTGGGCTATGTCAACATATGGTCAAAGCACATTAGTCATCTAAACCATGATACAATTTCTATGACAATAGTTGATAAGGTCACTTCAAAGTCTATAGATCTATCTAAATATTCGAAATTGTATCACACATTCTTAATTATAAGGAAGAGTTTTATGAATTGGATGTTATTTTTATAGCTGGGACATATTATTGTTGGAACATCTACAAATGGAGCCACCTTCAAGATACCTGGCAGGTAAAATATGAACTCTGTTCAATCCCTCTTGTTTTAATCAAAGCATTTGAATTATGAAGGGAGATGTGACTACTATTTATTAAAACTGGTTTTTGAAGAAATCTAGGTGCCCAAGCACAAGTGAAATCAAAGGATATTATTTTTCCATAACTTTTAATATTTTATATTATGGGTTGTAAAAGGAACTCTTTTTGCTACTCGTATTTTGTCATGGAAATGCCTTATTTATCATCTTCTTTGGGTTATCTTTCACATTCAACATGGACAGACAAAATTTGTCTCTTTAAAATTAAATTTACATCTTTGACTTGAATAAGTATTGACACAAAGTGAAGTATGAATTGAAGAAACTTGTATTCAAATTTTGTTCTCTCTTGTAGGATTTTTTTTTTAAAGGGGTAAGAATTAAAACAACACTTAATGCCTTGAAATATGAGAAAAACCAACACTTAATGCCTTCAATCCGTTGTTGCTGCACTATTGGAAAGCATTAAAGATGCTCCAAATGTTGCATATAAGGTTTATGGTGATTTATATTTTCTTTTTGAGGGATATGAGTAGGTTAGTGTTGCCTCCTACCCTCTATCGCCCTTCCTTGTAGATATAATTATTTCTCTTCTTGCAATTGTAGAGAGGAAAGGTGTTGTTGATTGTTGCATCAGAACAACTACTTATAAGACACTGAATGAAATTATGAGATGCTCAACTCAAGAAACCACAAATGTTATAATGCAACTTATGCCTTTAACAATGACAATGTTGGGCTAAACTATGGAATTGGAAATAACATCTTCAGATGATAGAGAGAAATAAGGTGATCTTCATGCATTATTATGTGGTATATTGTAGGTGATTATATAGAAGCTCAACAATTAAGAGGTAAAAAAATATGTTATTCTAAAATACATAGACAAAATGATGGCTCTCTTTCTGCAAGTGTTTTATTGCAAAAGTGCAACAATGCATGAGGAAGCCATGTTGGCTATCTGTGCCCTTGTTTATGCTACTAGTGTTGAATTTGCCAAGTATATGCCAAAGCTATATAAGCATGTTGAAATTGGTCTCTATAATTTTGAAGAGTATCAAGTTTTTATAGTAACATTGGGTGTGGTAGGTGACATTTGTCATCCTTTGTGCCTTTGTTGATAGGAATGTTTTTCTTGTGGCAGTTGCTTTAGGAAATCATTTTTTATTTTTCTTTTTTTAAATATCTTGAATATGTTTCATCATATTAATTGTTAGAGGCACTTTATTTTGAAATGGTTGATTTTATCTTCTTGTTTATGTTTGTGAAAATATATATTACGCCAAAAGGTCTTGTGGAATGTGACCTACTTGGGTATGTGTGCTTTGTTTCTATTCAATGTTCTTGTGAACTTTTCCATGTGTTGTAAGGAAGTTCTATAGTCTCATTATATTGAAATAGTGATCATATTTTTGGTAGATATTTTTGGCATTATGATACATGTGTGATACAGGTGTTGTCCTTGATGGAAACTCACTCAGATGATAGATCATAATACAGCTAGAATGATCAGAGAGGTATACGCAGGCGCGTTGTGACAATAATGCATATACACACGGGTTTACCATATACCAAATCGAATTCACCCCCCCCCCAGTATTATTTCCAACAATTGGAATCAGAGCAGGTCCTTCAGAAGAAGCTTGATCACTTGAAGGAAGATCCATCAGGATGAGTAATCAAGAAAGAGAGGGATCCATCAGACCACCAATCTTTGATGGGAGCAATTTTGTCTATTGGAAGATGAGAACCACAACATATCTACAATTGCTTGGAACAGATGTTTGGGGAAATATGGAAGGAGGATATACATATCCATCAGCAACTCCTATAGATATGGCAGGTAGAAAGTAATATGAACTCAATGCCAAAGCTGTTACTATCTTATTGGGAAGTTTGTCATAATCAGAATTTGTCAAGGTCATGTAGTTCAAATCAGCCAAAGAAATATGGGATAAAATCATTCTAAGCTACGAAGGAGATGATCAGGTAAAACTTGCTAAGCTTCAAACTCTTAGAATACGGTATGAAACTCTTAAGATGCATAGTAATGAAAACATAACTAATTACTTCCTGTGTATAGATGAGATTGTCAATTGTATGAGGAATCTGGGTGAAGAAATTAAGGAAGTTGTCTTAGTTGAGAAAGTTTTGAGATCCTTGTCTACTAAATTTGAATCCAAAGTGTCTGCCAAAGAAGAAAAGGAGGATCTACATAAAATCACTGTGACGCAACTTCACGAAATCTTAACTGCTTTTGAGATGAGAAAAGGAGGACCATCAGAGATGAGAGAAGCTGCATTTAAAGTATCAGCAAATAGAAAAGAAAAACTCAGTGAATCAGGATACATTTCAGAAGAAGAATATGAGGTAAATTTTGTCAAGAATCTTGAACAGGGATCTGGAAGGTTCAAAGATAAGCTACCTTTCAAATGCTTTTCTTGTGGTAGAGTTGGTCACTACGCTACTAGATGCCCTCATAACAAAGGAAAGATGTATGAAGAAGGTAATAGAAGTTATTATACTCATGATAAAAGTAATGACTCATCCAATAGTGATGAAGACATTAGACTTCTCATGGCATATGAAAATAAGGATGTAGAAACAGAAGAAGTTACCAGATTAAAAGAACAGCTTGAGACAGTAACCAGAGTAAGGGAGCAGCTGCAGGATGTAGTAAAAGATCAGAGCATAACAATTTAGAGACTTGAATCTAAGATCCTCTCTCTAAAAGAATATCTTAAAGAATCAAAGAATCAGAATAAATAAGCTCTTGAAGAACAAGAACATGTAGTGCTCGAATTAAGGCAACAAGTGGAAGGAGGAAGAAAAGCTGAAGAAAACATAAGGAAGCAATATTTGGAAAAGGAAGAACAACATTAGGTTGAGATAAATATCTTAAAAGGTAAATTAGAAGAAAAGGATAAACTGTTACGATTTCAAGACAATACTAAGATTTTGGATGATATTCTTAGTAGCCAAAGATCCCCTGCTATCAAAACTGGTCTTGGTTTTTATGAAACTGTCAAAGGTGAATCTAGCTCACAGGGTGAGGAAAGGAATTCTAATGCAAAATCTGAAATGATCAATGAAGAGATAAGTGGTCAACCCCAGCAAAAACCAAGGAAAGAAATTCTTCAAAGAATATCTTTTCCTCCTAACTATGGAAATGATAGTCTATTATTTCCTCAAATGAATAATGTTGAATGTTATGTATGTCATAACTTTGGACATATTGCAGCTAGATGCAGAAGCAAAATGAGTCAAGACCATCACATAGAAAGATCATCACGCTCCAGGTACTTTAAGGGATATTGTTTTTCTTGCAATATGTTTGGTCACAAAGACATTGATTGCTATAGGAGGAATATGAAACATGTAAGATGTTATGCATGTAACAAGTTTGGACATAAAGTAAGGGAATGCAGAAGCAAAATTCAAACTCCAAAGCAAGAGGATCATACATCATCACAATTCCAGGTATTGAAGAAGATAGAATTAGAGACAGAAAGATGCAACATAACTCAATTAGCTGACATAACAGACACAGGGGAAACTGAAAGTGTAAACCTTTAGTATTCCAATTTGCATACACAAATATTATGAAGATAAGTCGTGTATATATGCAAGTAAGAGGCTATAGAGTCGCGTATATGGAGCTCTAAAGGAAAAAGTAGCAGAACAGACTCAGGAAATGGTTTGGTCATGGTATATGATGGTTGGCACAGGCTCAGGGGGAGCATATGCATTATGGTTAGAAGTCTTTGGTGATGATGCTTATTGACACATCTTGCTACTGATTGTTGATTGGCCAAGAGAATAAATTGCAGGTTACAGGTCTGGATGCTAGTGACATATGTTTATAGTGCAGATCATATGGTGTATGACAGTTACTGATGACTATCATGGTATGTTTTAGACTTGGCATGTGCTCAGGGAGAGCATGGACGGATTGGTACATCTTGGCATGTACAAAGGGGTAGCTCAATTAGAGACTTCAGCATGCACTCAGGGGGGCATAACTCAGTTAGTTGACATAACAGACACAAGGGAAACTGAAAGTGTAGACCTTCAGTATTCCAATTTGCATACACAGGTATTATGAAGATAAGTAGCATATATATGCAAGTTAGAAGCTGCAGAGTTGCGTATATATGCGAGTTAGAGGCTGCAGAGTCGCGTATATCGAGCTCTGAAGGAAAAAGCAATAGAACAGACTCAAGAAATGGTTCGGTCATGGTACGATGTTTGGCACAGGCTCAGGGGGAGCATATGCATTAAGGTTAGAAGTCTTTGGTGATGATGCTTATTGACACATCTTGCTACTGATTGTTGATTGGCCAAGAGAATGGATTGCAGGTTACAGGTCTGGATGCTAGTGACAGATGCTTATATTGTAGATCATATGATGTATGATAGTTACTGATAACTATCATGGTCTTGTTTAGACTCAGCATGTGCTCAGGGG
>APFE030848590.1:0-12577 GCA_000404065.3 Pinus taeda | reverse complement strand
ACAACCAGCGTCCTGACGTCAAGTCCTCCTTTGGCTGGGTGTTCAGCTACACAAGTCTTGCAAAATCTTGAAGGGGTGAGGGACAAGCCCTCTCTCTCTTTAGTGACAAAGTCTCCTTACTTAGGTAAAGCCTTATGGATACAAAGAAGGCTTCTTGCTACTGCAATCTTTTGATATCTTCCTTTCAGCATAAGTATTGCCACAAGAGTCAGAACTCTCCGAACTAGAACTATCTTGCTCAAGCCATGGGAACAAGCTTTTATAGAGGAAAATGAAGAGATAAGGTCAATCCCCCACAATCATGGATTTGGCTTCATCACTTGGAAACTTCCATGGAATGGTGGCAAACAACTTTCCATCCAAGGAGATTCGAAGCCAAACCATCCTCACTCAACTTGGAATCAGTTTGGTGAATGAGGTGGACAGAACCTTTGGAGGTTTGAGTGGTTGAAAACTTTGCCCAAGATGGTTGGTGTGATTGCGACTCTGGGACAGAGCGCCAATGGCGCGCCCTTTCATAAGTATTTTCCCCATTGGCGCGAGCATAACACAGGGCACCAACGCTAATGCAAAAAGGGCTACTTTTAGGGGCAATGAGCAGGAGATGTCTTAAGGGCATATGAAGCTCATGTTTAGAGGTAAATAAGGCAAGTGGTTTCAAGTCTTGTCACTTCTCACAAGTCCCAGAATGGGTTCTCCAAGATGGAAGAGAGGGGTAACAGGGACGGTGACAAATGGTGACAAATTACTGTGTAACAATGAGCACCATGTCCTTCATCTCAAACTCCCTTGCAAGGTCCTCCTTGCAAGATTTCATCAGCTGATCATCACCTGTCAGTATGAGATCATCAACACAAAGTACAATGATCAACAATTTACCTTTCACAACTATATGGTACATGTTCACATCTGCTTCACTCTTCATGAAGCCCAAACTGGTGAAGTAGCTATCTATCTTGGTGTACCAAGCATAGGGTGATTGCTTCAACCCATATAACACTCTCTTGATCTGGCACACATGCAACTCACAGTAAAAGGTCTCAAAACTTTCAAGATTTTATATGTAAACTACTTCCTCAATCATGCCATTAAGGAAGTTTGTCTTTACATCCATCTAATGTATCTTCCAACCCATCTATGTTGATAGTGAAAATATAGATCTGCTTAATGAGTACCTTGCAACAGGAGAAAAGGCCTCTTCATAGTCAATCCTTTCTACCTACGAAAAGCCACGAGCCACAAATATGGCCTTATGCTTCTCCACACTACCATCTGTATCTTGCTTTACCTTGTAAAGCCAATGAAAGATCACCACTGACATGTCCTCCGTTCTCGAGACCACATCCCAAACACTGTTACAAACTATGGATGTTATAGAATCATTTATAACCCTTGTATACTTGATGCTCTGTGTCATGGCCTTGGGAAACCCTTTCCCTACAAACTTGGTCCATTTACTAAAAAAAATTATTTTAAATTCGAGATGTGACTCTACCCTTCAAAAATCGTGTGCACATGCGGGTCCAACAATACCCAACCCATGTATATAATTGAAATATTAAAAAAATATAAAGTCCTTATTTTATGGGTGGGGTTTATGGGTTAAACTGGAAGCCCACCTACATGAGCTTGTTGCCTAACTATATCCCAACTAAAACAACTATTTTGGGGTGATATAAATACACCTCATGGGAAGGCCTAAAGGAGAGAGAAGGATAGAATATTGATATTATATCCAATTGGTCCCTGATTAAGTTTGATTTATCCTTGTGCCTCATACAGATGTCCATCTACTTTATATGGAACCTATGTGTATGCATTTGAAAGAGGATTATTGGGGCTTGGGCTAGACAGATCCAGAGGAAGGTTTCACTTGGAGCCATGGTCGAATCAGGTTGTATTCTTTAACATTCTTTGCAGACATCAATACAGAATCTTTGTCTTGTTCCTAACGTGATGATATTTATGCTTTAACTCATGTTATGATCTAATTATGTATGATCAATTGTTTTATATCTATATGCTTATATGATCTAACATTCATATCTTGAACATGCTTTGAACTATTGCTAGTATATATTCTTTTCTAGAATTAGTTGCAGGTTTTGAAGCATTAAAGGAAGTTGAGGGTTTGGACCCTATGAGAACGTCCTCGAATGTAGGACCTATGAGTACTATCTATTCATCCTACTTTAGTAGTTTAAGCATTAGGATTTCTTGTTTGCTTACTTTTTGTTGGTGTATGCCCTTCAATCTGTTGGGGTTCTCAACCCAGACCCAAGGTGTTTTATCCCATAAAAAATTTGGCGACTCCACTAGGGAAAAAAATCTTATATTTCCTTGTTTGGGTTGTCTCTCTCTTCATCTGGGCCTTCTTGTTTGGTTTCTTAATTTTTCCAGTATCTTTGACTTATTTCAATCTAGGAAAAAAGTCCAATCTTCTGGATCAAGCCTAAAATTTTTATTTTTCTTTGCTGGCCTTTTTATACGTGGTTTTTAGTTCACACAACTGCGTACATACTAGATTTTTTCCTAAGAAACATGTGTATATGTAGGTTTCCTTGAGTACAATCACGTATACAAGCAGGTCTGTCACTTCACAGTTGTGTATGTTTGGTTTTGAATGGATTTTTCAGATCCTAAGTCTAGTAAAGGGTTTTTCCTGTTTTTTATTGCTTCTTTTTAGTCATCAATTGTCTGGGAGAGTCTTGCTTCTTGCAAATTTTCAGTTTCCTATCTCTCTTTGTGGAAAAACCTCGCCAACCTAAGCTTTGCTTCCTGGTGAAGTGTTAGTTTTTGTGTTTGGGTTCAAGGCTTCTTAGTGAAGTTCTTCGTTGTTTTGAGCTTTTTAGAACATGGAATTGGTCTCAATTCACTTATAACCCATCCTTTACATTGTTTTTCCTTTATTTCTTGAAAGTTGACATATTTTGTTTTTTCTTGGTTTTTGAGAAAGTCCTTCTTGCAATCTTGAAAAGTTTTTCTTGATATTCTTGAAATATTTCTTGTGTGCTAGATTTTTTATGCTACTATTTAGATAAGTTTGTTTGAGTTTGTAGTCCCTTTTCACTTTAAGTCTTATCATGTTAATGATTCCTATGACTTGTGAAATTTGAGTTATTTATGCTTGAATTTGATCTTGAAGTCTTTAGTAGCTTTTGTTTTCTTAAGAACTCTTTGCACCCTTAAAAAAGAAAAAAGATAAAAACATATTTTTGTTTCCTTTCTTGTTATTTTTGGTTTTTTTTTAGTCTTCTTATCTTTGAGAAACACATTTGCTTTCTTCAAGAGAAATCCTTGGAATCTTGCATTAAGCATTTTTAGTTTGCATTAGGATAGATGCATTGTAAGCATTTTTAGTCTATTTGTAGATTTTGAGTGTGTGAGTGATATGAAAATGGCTCACTAAAGGCTTCTTGTCAAGCTTACAAGAACCTCTTCCACTTCCAAAGATTAAATATTCCCAAGACCTTATGATTAACCAATTGCGGAATTAATAAGTGTTTGAAAATAGGTGTATGCTTGTGTTTGTTTTTGGATTGTTTATGTGCTTTAAGTTTATTTGCTTATGCTGATATGTAAATACATGTAACAGTAAAACAATGCAGTAATTAAACAAACACACATAACAAAAATATTAATATGGAGTTCACCCAAAACTCTTGGGCTACGTCTCCTTGAGCTCTAGTCAACTCGACTAGGCTCTTTGGGATTATGGCATATATTTTTACAAGATCCACACTCAACTCCATTGGATTACATAGAAACAATGGGTTTAGAATTCCATCTTATCCTGCTGGTTGTCCTCACTCTGCAGATAGATCTAGGCTTCTCTGGACTTGATTCCTTCAATTAGCACTTTGAGCGATCTTGCTATAGCTTGTACCAAATCCCTTAGAATTCTTTCATTGTCTCTGGAATGCCTTCTTCTTTCTTCAACACACTCTAAACACCAACAACAACTTGATCATTTCAACCCTTTTCTATTCTACAACTTCACTATGGCATCATGGCTCTTAGAAGTCTGCTTTGAGCTCTATGGCTCTGAAGCTCTGTCTCCAAACTCTAGTGGTTATGCCTCTGTTAAGCACTCTAGCTCTATGGCTCTGGTGCTCTAGCTCTCGATTCTGGCTCTGGCTCTGGCTCTCACGAGCTTCTCTCAGCCTCTGCGTGCATTCTCAGCAACCTTCCAGCGACCTTCAACAACAACTCGCTACTGGAAATTAAGTTCTTTAGTTCACTCGACCTCGAAGTGACTCTGAAACTCTTGTGCTGTCCTCTCAATCATGCTCTCTGGCTTTTGTGAGGTAACCTTTTGGCTCTGCAGCTTCCACAGTCATTCCTCTATGCGTGATCATTCCTTTGCCTCTTTGGTTGGCCCTCTGCCTTCTGGCTCTACACGATACAAATGCATCATTGTTACAAAATTCTCAGTTGCAGCATGGCACAATGATCAGGGGTAGTTACAAAGGAATCGGGGCCTTCCTTTAGGTGAAAACCTCAAAATGGAACGAAATCCCAATACTTAGAGATATACTAGAAATACACTATCGAGCATGAATTCTGGACTTCAACTGATATACAGTCACATCTATACTCCCTTTTCGGTCCGCGCTTCATCATATATTGCTATCGCATGGTGTCGAGCTTAAAAACCCAATACATGGATAATACACAGAAAATCCGAAAAATCTAGATTTTAAATTTTATGCAATCAGGCTTATAATTCCCATCGGGTCCATCCTTTATCGACTTGTCACAAGTCACATGCTCAATGACCCTTTGTATCAGGGATCACCAATCACCCAATCACCGATTGCTGATATCGCTTATCGCTTATCACATTGGAGAGGTCTGTATCCCTACTTCCCCGATCGCTCCAATTGCCGATTATCACAATCACATAATCGCATTATCACAATCACCAAGTCTGGGGTCCTAATATTGCATACATGCCTACCTCCAATGTGATGAGTCAAAGATCGCTGATCAGGGGTTCTTTCGCCCTAACCTTAAGTCAGCCCTTTGAACCTTTTGCGATACGAATTTTCCTTTATAAGGTCTTTTATGCCATTTTTAGAAGAAATGCCTCCTTTTTCAAAGGACAAAGGAAATCTTCCTTTTGCAATAACTTCATCATCCAAAGTCCATTTTAGTCCATTCAAATTGCATCAGATTTAGAATGAAAAGATCTATGCAATGGGACTATTTCCAGGAGCAACCCTTGACTTTCATTTTCCTCTGTGAGGAACACCTTAGACTTAGAAGTCTATCTAAGATCCATTTTGGATCACGCCTTCCCACTAAAAGAACTTTTGGTCTCCAAAAGACTGATATACTGATCTGAGCAGTAAATGGGAGTAACAACACCCTCTTCTTTTAGTCTCCATACACTTTCCTTGCATAGTTCCTTTGAACCAAAGCCTTTGACCACTCTCCTTCCTAGATGTGCTGGTCCTCTTGGGAAGAATTATTTTCCTCCTTGACTTCATGTAGAACTCCTATTGAGATGGTCACAGAAGGTAGTTTGAACTTCTCTGCCTTGATCATTGATCCAAGGTGGCTCAAACAAATGTTAAGTTACATCTGCTTCACAAAATTTTCATTTTTACCTGTTTGACAAGCTGTCAACAACAACTGTTAACAACAATAGAAATTCAGACAACAACTGGATGGCCTAAAACTCCTGCTTCAACAAAAGAAACAGATCTCACGTCTTGTGAACACCTCCATGTCCTACATCTGCATACAAATGATGGACTAGATACAAAGCCCACAAAACTTTCCTTTAAAACAAATGACCCTTCAAGTCAAGAATGTAGAAAATCTCAAGGATTCTTTTGAAAAGATGAAACACTTCATCATCATCTCCATCTTGGAGACCAAATCAACTTTTCTCAAGTCAATATTAAATGCATGTTTACAACAAAGCAATCAACCCTTCAAGTCAATTACACATACATGTTCAAATATAAGGAAATCATTAGCATCCCTGTGTTCATGCACATCGTTCTCATGCATGCATTTCATCCTTCAACTTTTGCTTAAGCACACTATAGTTTTGAAGCTGAAATGAATATAATGTTGCAGCAACAAAGTGAGTCTCCTACTCAACTTTTCCATCACCTTCTTGGTAAAATCCTGCAAATTGCATTCCATTAACAAAGAAATGTAAATAGATGAAAAAAGACATGCAATCTTAATTGGATAAGAAATCTAACCATTTGTTACCAATCCATTTCAAAGGTGCTACCTTCGTCTGCACATTAGCATCAACATGTGAATCATCTTGAAACACATCAATCATGGAATCTTTCTTTTTATTCCTTCCATTTTCTCTTTCCAGCTTCTTCAAGTTTCATGGAAGCATTGTTGGATTCAGAGTCCAAAATTTTTCAACAATGTGTCCTTGCTCATGGTAGTAAGTGCAACATGTGTGCATCATCTTGACAGCATGATTTTCCTTGTCCAATGGACCTTTGGCTTCTTGCTTCCTTTCCTTCAAACGTTTCCTGTATGTGGCCATTCTCTTCCAACATCTAGAAACATTATGGTTATCCAAACCACAAAAGGAACATGCAATTATTTTTCCATACTTATATGGAAATTTATCATGCTGAACATAATCAAAAGGAATATGATAAGAACCGTATTTATACCTTTATCTTTCACCTTTATTGCCTTCTTGAGGAGGTAAAATGAATGAAGAAGTAGCTCCCTTTGGGACATCATCAACCTCTTCAAGGTTGTCAGAGTTTTCACAACTCTCTAGTTCAAGTGCATGCTTATGAACACTTGCATCCTACAAATGATGTTTCAAGCTATTACATTCTCCATGAATAGAATCTTTTCATTCTTGAGGTAGAAGACCTAAAATGAAACTCCTTCTTGGAACTGTTTCAATGGCCTTCATGGCAGCTTTGGAACTCTCTCCATAAGACTGTCCATAAGCAAGACCCAAATACTTATGCCTTTCCTCAACTATTATTGGCTCAACAATACCCTGTGCATGTTTGCCCAAGCCTTTTCCTTCATAGCCCATCTTGGACATTAACTTGGAACCTATGCCTCTGGTATGTTTTTCAAAAGAACCAATATAAGCATTCTTAGAAGAATTTGAAGACAAACTGGAATGGTTTACCTCTTCTTCAAGTTGATACTTGACTAAGGCTTCTTTGGCAACAAAGAGCTGTGTCTCCAACTCATGCATCCTTTCTAGGTTCATATTTTCAATATGAAGTTGCCTCTCCATTTCCTGCAATTTGTTAGAAAGCAACTACTTCTCTTTCTCCACGGAATTGAACTGCTCTCTAAGTATGTTGCTCTTCCTTCCATCCTAATACATTTCTCACATTTTGTCCATCATGATGAAAAAGTCTTGCTTCATGTATCCATCAAAGACTCCTGTGAAGAAAGAAGAATTTGAGGACTCACTTGTAGAAGTTGTCATTATGCCAATGAACAAAAGAACTTCAAACAAGATTAGTAAATAGCTTATTCAGCAACCTTTTGCAACAAACCTCTTGTGCTTCAAGGATTTCCTTGAGGTCCTTTGGGATAAGAAGAATGCCTTCAGCCCTTCTTTCTTTTTGTCCTCTCCTGGACTAAGCTATCAATAGCTTTCCCTTCACCTCTACAAATTCAAACAATAATCAGTCTACAAAAAAGCATATTCAATTGACCTCTAACTGTTTAAATACCTTTCAGACAAGCAATATTTCTCTGTCAATCAAGCATTCTAATCTAATACCACTTGCTCTACTATAATCATCTTTGATATCACCTTATTTGAAGGTGGGGTTAATCAAAATTAAGCTCTGATACCACCTGATCTGAAAATGGGGCACTAAAGGTTTCTTGTCAAGCTTACAAGAACCTCTCCCACTTCCAAAGCTTAAATATTTCCAAGACCTTATGATTAACCAATTGTGGAATTAATAAGTGTTTGAAAATAAGTGTATTCTTGTGTTTGTTTTTGGACTATTTATGTGCTTTAAGTTTATTTTCTTATGTTTATATGTAAATACATGTAACAGTAAAACAATGCAACAATTAAACAAACACACATAACAACAATATTAATATGGAGTTCACCCAAAACTCTTGGGCTATGTTTCCTTGAGCTCTAGTCAACTCGACGAGGTTCTCTGGGATTATGGCATAAGTTATTTTACAAGCTCCACACTCAACTCCATTGGATTACACAGAAACAATGGGTTTACAATGCCATCTTATCCCATTCGCTGTCCTCACTCTGTAGACAAATCTAGGCTTCTCTTAACTGGACTCCTTCAAACAGCACTTTGAGCGATCTTACTCTAGCTTGCACCAACTACCTTAGAATTCTTTCATTGTCTCTGGAATGCCTTCTTTTGTCTTCAACACACTCTGAACACAAGCAACAACTTGATCATTTCGACCCTTTGTTGTTCTGCAGCTTTACTATGGCATCATGGCTCTTGGAAGTCTGCTTTGAGCTCTGTGGCTCTAAAGCTCTACCTCCAACCTCTGGTGGCTATGCCTCTATCAAGCACTATGGCTCTATGGCTCTAGTGCTCTCACTCTTTTCTCTGGCT
Source organism: Pinus taeda (assembly GCA_000404065.3). Lineage (NCBI taxonomy): Eukaryota > Viridiplantae > Streptophyta > Pinopsida > Pinales > Pinaceae > Pinus > Pinus taeda. The sequence continues at coordinate 4,001 of APFE030848590.1, read as the reverse complement.
CTGGCTCTTGGCTCTGGCTTTGGCTCTCAGGAGCTTTTCTCGGCCTCTACGTGAATTCTCAGCAATCTTCTAGCAACCTTCAGCAACAACTCGCTACTAGTAATTGATATATCTTGTTCACTCAACCTCCAAGTGACTCCAAAACTATTTCACTGTCCTCTTAATCATGATCTATGGCTTTTGTGAGGCAGCCTTCTGGCTTTACAGCTTCCACAGTCATTCCTCTGAGCGTGATCATTCCTTTGCCTCTTCGGTTGGCCCTCCAGCTTTTGGCTTTGTGTGTTACAAGTGCATCATTGTTACAAAATGCCTGCTTGCAATGTGGAATAATGATCAGGGGCAGTTACAAAGGAATCAAGGCCTTCCTTTAGGTGAAAATCCAAAAACAGAATGAAATCCCAATACACAGAGATATACTAGTGTTATAGACATATTTGGGTACTGCAACCCCAATCAAATATGTCCATAAACCAAGGGCTTCTAAGTCCCTAAAAGTGTTGTTTCATACCCTAAAGGAGCAAGGTCAGCTGATTACATCATCTCCCAGAAGTTCTCCCTGAAAAACTACTCAGAACTAGTCAAAACTAGACCATACAGACTGCTCAGTGCTAAGGGTGCGATGCATCTTACCTACCACATGCGAAAAGTGCGATGCATACTGAAAAGCCCTTCTATGGGGTGTGATGAGTGAGAGCAAACAAATGGCAGAAGTAGTTGGCTAGGTGGAAACCCAGAGAATCTTCTAGAAATCGCCCATTTGACACTTGCCTCTTTGAATTCGCCCAGGGATGAGTAACAGATCATGAATCTCCAAGTGGAACCAAGAAATATCAGAGAGAGGACACTAATCAAAATCCCAGAAGCTGACTCACCCACCTGCAAACATCTATATATGGATCCCTCATCCTAGAGTTCTAGAGTCTGGAATCTTGTATTTTGTAAGGAAGTGCTGTTGGTTTCTTCGTGGAACATCAGAGTGTTGGGTGATCTAGCTTTTCATGAGGTGAAGAAGGGCTTTCATGCTGGGAGGATGGTGCTGGGTCAGATCAATGGGTTGTAATCCTCTCTTCTACTCTTTCTATCAATAAAGCTATTTGAGTTTTCCTCCATATTCTTGTATGTCTGAGTTGACATACGCAATTTTGTGGTCAATATATATCTGATCCTATATTGTTTATGATTGTAGATCTCTATGCTTTGATGGTATTATGTTGCTTTGACTCTATAGGTGTTCTTTGAAGTGGGACAAGCAAGGAAGGAGTGGCAAAGATCTATCAAAGGGGAGAGGAAACAAGCAAGGAACCAAGCGAAAGACAAAGGTTGGTACTCTTTGATTCTCTCTCATCTACTTCTCATAAAGGAAAATGCAAGTAACTTTAGTTTGTTTGTTTCTAAGATAGCTACCCATCTTAGTGGGACTAGCAACTATGAATGGACACTAGTTTTCCTGATAACAAAATGGCGACTCCATTGGGGAAGCAAATAGCTTGTTTTCTTGTTTCTAGTTTGTTTACTTTATCAACTACAGACGGAGCTTGAAGTTATGCCAGCTAGCCTTCGAACTGCTTTTTCTATGCAATTGCAAAGTAGATAAACACTACTTTAGTCAATCTTCGGCTTAGTTTATGAATTAAACATTTGACTTGCAAACATCCTATTTGCCCTGATGGTGGCTCAAGTAACCTCATTAGATCAGCCCCTACACTTTGTATTTATTGATTATCATTAGCTTAGCTTAAATCCATGAACTAAGCTGCAAACTATGACCAAAAACCAAGTTAAAGTCTTGTCCCTGGACCATCGCATTGTCTCCTTTTGACAGTCTAGATGCATCGCACCTCCCGTGTGCAGTAGGTGAGATGCATCCCTATTTCCCTGTGTTACAGGTGCAATGTGTTATCACTCAGGTTGTTCCCTGCTTCCTAAAGGGAATACGACCGAGGTAACCACTAACCAATCTTTTAGTTACAGGTCCTAGCCTACCTGAAACCAGAGAGGGCTCTCTCTTTATGATTTAGCTTTGTTGGTGGGTGTTTTTAGGCTAGTTATGGTCTGCTGGTTTTCTTTTGAATTTGGTTGGTTGGTGAATTCAAACAGAGCTGAGGTATAAATTACAGAACAGTTTGGGCCATTGGGCAATGGAGTTCAGGGCAGTGTGCTGCTGAAGTATGTTTCTGAAGACAGAGTATTGCTGCAAAGCCAGATAGGCATCTGTGGAACAATTTTTTGAGATTAGGTAATGAAGTTTGGAATTTTGTGAGTGAAGGCAATGAGAATCTTCCACTTATGCTATCAAGGGAGAATGAAAGTATGCTTAAGAGCAGTTAAGATTCTTTAACCATTCACATTGAAGAATTAGTTTAGCTGAGCAATTAGAATTCATATCCATGCTAATCAGAAGGAAAACATATTTAGAAATAGAGATTGAGCATAGGGTGTATTCAAACAAATCTTAAGCTATTCTTTTTCTCTATTTACTATGATCATGAACATATATAAATTATTGCATACACAGAAAGACAAGAACACGGTTCAGAATAACTTATTGTTCCAGCAAATGACACAGGAATTCTACAACATAACAGAGTCATTCATTTCCATCTTCAGACAGTATAGGAACCAGGAACTCCACCAGCAATTTGTATTAGCAAAAGGTCTCAGATATACAATACAACTCTTCTGAAAGAGTTTCACTACAACCGACCCTCAATACGTTCTATGAGGGGATATATATACAAAAATAGGATATAAAATATCTAGATAGTGAGTTATTGTGCAATAAATTACACCGCCAACTCTCTTACAAAAAGTAAATGAAAGAAGTAACTATAGTAATTAATGTTGATATGGTAGTTGTCTTTCTGTCAGACAATTTTTGACTTTTTGGATCATCAAAGTTGGCTATAGCTGTGTCTTTAAATCTGTGTTAATTGAGCCTATTGTCTGAGTGTTTTGATGAGTCACAGTACGGATGCTTCCTGTGATATCTGAGTGCCCGAGTCTCTGCTGACATGTACTGTGACTGAGATCTGAATTTTCACAAAAAGGAATAATATGGTCGTATCACCTGGGTAGTACTTCCAGCATTTCCTGCCACCAATCAGCTGGAGGTAGCTGATGTCTCCTTATTTTTACAACTGTTTCATCTGCTTCTGTATATCTGTAGAAATTTGGAGGTACTTCAAACAGATGATTAATCTCATGCTCAATAAAAAATAAATTCTCTAATTTGTCATACAGAGACTGCCCAGAGGGAGGCCCTGCTTCTTCTGTGGAGCTGGTGGATGCTGTGATCTGATTTTCAACATAATTGTTGATCCTTGTGATGTATTGATCATATGACAGTAGTTGTCCTGTTCCAGTCACTAGGCTAGGCAGTCCTTTATCCTGCAATGCTGTCATCTTTTCCCTGAATTCATTTATTTCTGCCTTCATATCCTGCCATTTCCTTTCTAGAGTTTGAGTGAAATTTCTTAAAGTCAAGACTTTTTTGGCTGTCAGGATAGTGTCTGTTCTACTATTTATTTCCAGTGCTGCCAATTCCTCCCTAGTGTGAGTATTGATGAAATGTATCATTTTATTGGCCTGCTCAGGCATGATTCCTAGTGCTGCTATGGCTTTTTGTATTTCAACATGAGCTATGCCTATTAGTTCAATTTGCTCATGTATTTCCTGTATTGACCTCCATTGGTCATGGATTGATTGGCCAATTTTGGCCCAGATTATCTTCTTGATTTCTGCCAGAGTTTTGCCTAGAAGAAATTCTTTTTCCAAAGCTTTTAATTTGGTTTCCAAGGCCTTTATCTCTCTCTGCTTCTCTGCCACTGTCATTTTGGACTTGTCATAGCTGGCCTCTAGCTTGGCCAGTCTCTCCTTGGCTTCATTAATTTCTGTCACCTGAACCTTAAGTTCCTTGACAACTTTCATCAAGTCCTCCATGATCATGCTTGATTCTGCTGCTGCTGTTGTTGTTGCTGTGGCTTCTATTGCTGATGTGGCTG